>JAVJIF010001687.1:0-100709 GCA_038442645.1 Agave tequilana
ATCATCACTGGTAGACTTGGAAGAAGAAAGCTTAATCTGGCCAACAACATTATAAACCAGATCATGTATTTTATTTTTATATACCTGGCTTGTCCAAATTCCAGCTTTCTTCTTTATTTCATGAGCTGTAAACATTGTGTAAATGCACTCAGAGTAGTTATTCTGTGACATGCTTCTTCTCTCAATTGTGGCTGCGAGAATGTTAATCTCACTGGAAGAGAACACAAAAAGAGGAAGTTCATTCTTCCAAGCAAGTTTAGAAGGGCTTGCCTGTTGATGTCACTTGCTTCTCAGCGTGAACCGAGCATTCAGCCTCACTGACCTGGCTTGCGGAATGATTAACAATTGTATCAGATAACCTGCATGGTCCATTCGCTGATTTCAATTCATCCCGTATTGGAATCCTTTCTCTATCACTTACTCCTTGAGCTCGGTGACTGGGTAAGCTAGTTATTTGCCCGGAAAAAGGAATTTGATTCTTTGACTTCAGTGGATCGAATATCCTCCGCAATGGGCTGCGCCTACTTCTGATATTAGACACTGCATTATCTTCAGGAGTATTATCGAAACAAACAGGTTCTTCTCTATTTTTCTCCATTGAACCTTCTCTCGTACTAGAATTTCTTAACAGATTCAGACCAGCATTTAGTAAACGCTGAGGCGATGAACTGCGCTTTCTACGAGAGGTTGCAGAATCATTATGACAATTATCTGAACAATCAACTGGTTTGGTCTGTTGCTTTGATGAAGCTTCCCTCAAACTCGAAATTCTTATCCGATTCAGACCAGCACGTAATAGACGATGAGTGACAATTCTCTTCTTTGAGCAGCAGGTACTTTTACTTGAGTCTCTGACTCACCTGCCATGTCTACTACTTTCTCAGAAAAGTCATCCGTAAATCTTCCAAGCTTCACCAGTTTTCCTTTTGCATTAGCAGCTAGCATTTCATTCCTAGTACCACTAGAAACAGTCGGTTCAATTCTCTGACTGGTAGAAGAAAGCGGGCATGAGTAGGAAATTCGCGGAGGTGGAGTAGTAAACTGTATGTCATTGGGTAGAAAAATTCCTGAAAAGCTGTTTCGGTTTATTTCTCCTGACCTTCTATTTTTCACAGAGGAACCATAACTAGTGGATCTTTCCTGGACACTCTCTTGAAGTTGGTCCCACATGCTTTCGACCACTGAGAATCGGTCTGATAGCTCATCCCATCCCTGGCGATTCCCTGCTTCTCCCAATCTACTGTTTTGAACCTTCACATTGCTATGTGAAAAAGCTGATGTATCACTATATTTTGAAGTGCAAGATGAACTTCCACTGTCTGGAGACAGCGACTTATCAAGGGAAATATCCTTCACATCTGAACAGCTAACCTCATCTTCATGATTGTGCCCAATTGATGCCTTATTTTGTGGAGTTCTTGAATTGAGATTCGTCACAGCTGGCATAGAACTTTGTTCATCCATCATTATACTTCGCTGTCCTCTGGGAGAAGAATTTTGAAGAACTACTGTTGTTGGAGATTGCTTACTTTGAGCAGGAAGATTATCAGTGATATTATCAGACTGTGAAGATGATCCAGATGCAGAAGATGGTGATGAAGATGCTCTACTGCTAGATGGAGAATCTACGGCTCTCCTATCTGTTACTTGTTTCTGAAGGTATGTCCATTTCTCAAGGCGTCCCCAATGAAGAACTCCAAAGTTCAGTGCCTTGTCTTGAACATCGTCTCCGTTCTCCTGCGGCTTGAGATAAGTTGGAACAGTTGACAAGTATTTGACCACCTCTTCTGCCTTGGTCACCTTCCTACTAGGCCATGGCCTATGACGGTTCCCCAAGGGCATGTGTGGGACTCTGTTTACAACACCAAATTTCCAGCTATGGCAGCATGTTGATCTGCAGCAGGCTGTCCAGTTGGCTTTGTAGTCTGCAAGGGCTGACCCTTGTCCTGCAACCTCACAGTTCTGTTTTTGTCCGGGGATGAGACCTTCTCATTTGACAATCTGGGATCCTGATACAGAACTGAACTCCCTTTCACTGGCGTCTGATGCTTCATTGCTGTGACTTCCTCACGTTCTGCAATATCATTGTGTAATTGGGAAGGCATGATTAACAGGGCATGCAGTTTTCAAACTGGTTTCATCACCTTGGAAAGTTGCAAGCAGCTCTTGCTCTATGTGAAAAGAGTTGCTTCCACTTGTGTGATCACACGCTGTAATGTGACACACTGTTGCTTCTTGATTCTAAAAGAGATGGAAGAAGTGAACGTATAGGCATCTACACACTTAAAATCTAAAGGCAAATATGAGAGAGATGAGTTATCAATGAGTTGGCTATACAGTCTACAACATGATGTGAAGACAATAACAAGGAAAAATAGTCATCAACAAGTAAAATCAGCATAGTTAGCTTCACCAAAATAATAATAATAATTAAACATTTGGAACTTATTTGTGGTGCTTCATATTCGATATTTAGTTTTATATCTACTTTCATGTTAGTTTGCAGAGTCTTCACATATACAGCTATATGCTTATTGCAGTGGTTAAGCATACTCTGTACCTACCAATTGTTTTAATTTAAGTAACTACCATTTGTTCTATTTGTCAGTTAAATGTGTTGAACATAAAAACAATTTTAATCAAGGTTGAACTAGTCATATTGGATAAATGTACCAAATCAGACATCCTTCTCTGAAAACACGAATCAAAATAGCTCTTCATCCAAAAGGATGCAATGCAATACCACCAGAGATGATTGGTTATACTTCATCTGGTTGTTCTTCACGCTAAGACCAATCTTTTATCTCCATGCATTACAAATTTTCCTTGTCAGCCTTTGAATTTTATAAGCTCGCCCCATATCTTTTTAATAAGTTAACAAATGGGTGAATGCTATGCCCTTTAGCTCAAAAATGACTTTTAGAAGTTCTTCAATTTTTGGCTAATTTGCCCAAAACTACCTTAAAGTATCAGTGTCTTCTCAAAAAAAAAAAAAAAAAACTCTAAACTATCAAAATCTCAAAATAATACCACAAACTATTTTTGAAGGTTCTCAAAAAATTCTCAAAAAAAGTTAGAAATAACTCCTCATATAGCGCAATCCCGCAAAGGTTACAGATTTTCAAAGAAAAATCATTAGCGACACCAAAACATCTTTACAGATTTCCACTATCTTTGTGTATTTTTTGGTGTCACTAATGATTTTTTCTTTGAAAATTTGTAACGTGTATGAGATTGCGCGATATGAGGAGCTATTTCTAACTTTTTTTTTGGGGGAATTTTTTGAGAAGCTCTAAAAATAGTTTGTGGTATTATTTTGAGATTTTGATAAATTAGGATTTTTTTTTTTGGAAAACAGTAATAGTTTATGGTAGTTTTGAGAAATTTAGCCTAAATTATTATAGCCATCCTTTCATCATATTTACTCTTAAATTTTAACTGTTTTACTTGAATTTAAAGTTGCTTTGACTATAATATCCAATCCAGAACATAACTTTTAAATAATCGAAATGCTAAAAAAACCCATACCAGGTCCCAAATATTTTTTGAGCCAGGTCTCAAATTTTTAATATACATAACAAGAACTATGTGTACCAAAGCTCAATATTAAGCTACTGAAAATTCGTGCACTCCATCTTCTTAGAAACTTTTTATGCTTATCAAAATCAAATATTGGACAACCTCAACTCTTTCAAACAACATCATCAATCAAAAATCTCACAGTACATATCTCAATCTCTAGAACCTCAAGCAAAACCCACTGAAATTATCTCCACCCACAATCTACCCGATTAAACCCAAACGAGAAAAAAACCCAAATCAACCCAAGATCTCTAGCCCCTATTGAAAGATTAAAGAAAACCCATTTGATTCATAACTTAATTCACAAGCAAACATGAGCAATATCTAAATTAGGCAACTGAAAAAGAATCAGAGTAAGAGAGAGAAAGAGAGGCATACCTCAAGAAGACCCAAGAAGCTCCGTCGCCTCCGGCTCAGGACCTGATCAAGATCAAAGATCGAAATGTCATGAGAGTTGTGTTTAAAAAGAGAGAAATTTGCAGTGATTCTTGAGAGATCAGAGAGTTTGGATCCTTTACCTCGTTTAGAAAAACTCCAGCATTGCAATCATTTTCAGACCGAGTCACAGAGAGAGACGAGTGAAACTCTAATAGTGCAATGATTGTTGGATTTTTGGTCTTTAGTTCTTGGGGTTTTTATTCGCGAAGAGAGAGAAAATAAAAGGAAAATTAAAAAAAGAAAAGAAAATGGGAAAACGACGGGCGGGAGGGAAGCGCCAACGGTTCGGCCCCCGCCAGCATTGGGGCCGCGAGCGGGCCCCGCGGGGGCACTGGTGTCGTTGAACCGGTCCACGCGGGGTGGGGCCCACAGGGTCCTGTGTGGCATAAGGGTTCCAGAAATGCTATTTGGCTCCCTTGTTAGCTCCCGCTTTGACTCCCGCGCTGATGTGGCATGCCACATGGCATGACACATAAGCTTCAACCTCAACCCAAAAATTTAAATTTCCCCCAATTCTAAAATTTGAATTTCCCCCTCAATCCAAAAAATTAAATTCCCTCCCCGCCCCAATTAACAAAACGAAATAGATCTCTCTCTCAGTATAAATCTCTCTCTCTTTCTAGTGCAGATCCGAGTGCCACCCCTCGCCGTTCATTGTCTCGTCGCCGCCCGTAGATATTGTTACATGTATTGTTTAATGTATCATGTATTATTTAATGTATACACCATAGATATTGTTTCTGTACAAGAGTTTTCAGATCAATGATTATAAAGTTTTCACACATTTCTGTTTATTTGCTTATGTATCCATGTATCTCAGTTACAATCAGAAGCTTGCAATTATACATTTTTTTTGCATTATTCTTTCATGAATAATTGTTTTGAGTTCTTGAAGATTGCTAGGGAAACGTATGTGTGCTGTCTGACCTTTAGCAGAGGGAAACATCAAACATATCGTATATCAAAAGTTGAACTCATTTCTTTGAACTGCAGTAGTAATCATCAACTGGAAAAAAGTTGCTAATAAAGTGGATGAAGCCAAACATCAATAGAACAAGAGTCAAAGACTGCGACCGTGATAGCAGTTCTTATAAAAACACTGCGACTTAATCACGGTCCTCAGAAAAAGACTGCGACCTTGGTAGCAGTCCTCAAAAAAAGACTGCGACCTTTGTAGCAGTCCTTAAAAAAGACTGTGACTGTGGTAGCAGTTCTCATAAAAACACTGCGACTTAATCATGGTCCTCAGAAAAAGACTGCGACCTTGGTAGCAGTCCTCAGAAAAAAAGACTGCGACCTTGGTACAGTCCTTAGAAAGACTGCGACCGTGAGCAGTTCTCATAAAAACACTGCGACTTAATCACGGTCCTCAGAAAAAGACTGCGACCTTGGTAGCAGTCCTCAGAAAAAGACTGCGACCTTGGTAGCAGTCCTTAGAAAAGACTGCGACCTTGGTAGCAGTCCTCAGAAAAAAGACTGCGACCTTGGTAGCAGTCCTTAGAAAAGACTGCGACCGTGATAGCAGTTCTCATAAAAATACTGCGACTTAATCACGGTCCTCAGAAAAAGACTGCGACCTTGGTAGCAGTCTTCAGAAAAACACTGTGACTTAATCAACCATGGTAGCAGTCCTCAGAAAAACACTGCGACTTAATCAACCATGATAGCAGTCCTCAGAAAAAGACTGCGACCTTGGTAGCAGTCCTTAGAAAAGACTGCGACCGTGGTAGCAGTTCTCATAAAAACACTGCGACTTAATCACAATCCTCATAAAAAACTGCGACCATGGTCGCAGTCCTCAAAAAAGACTGCGACCTTAGTAGAAGTCGTCAGAAAAAAGACTGCGACCTTAATCGTAGTCCTTAGAAAAGACAATCACATACGGGCCTGAACATGAAACATGTTATTTTGAAGAACCATCACAGGAATTACAAAGAAATCAAAATAGTACTCAAAGTATTCAGCATACTTCCAGGAATTACAAACTCTCAGTTCCCAGCCACTTGATTACACATCAAAATAGTACTCTAAGTATTCAATATACTTCTAGGAATTACAAACTCCAGTTCCCAGCCATTTAATTGCACATCAAAATGGTCGATATACTCCCCATGGTTGTACCATATTTGGCTGTAGTATGTAAGGATTTGAAATCATGCTTTCTTGTGGGGAAGTTCCAACACCTACTTGAGATTGTGTTAATTGTTGTGTCAGCGGATACACTCCCCATGATTGTAGCATATAAGGACTTAAGACATTACCATCATGATCAGATTTCTTTTTTCCTCTGCCTAATTGCAGGCTTAATTCTGTTTTTCCTAGGCCGCCCTTTACGACTCTTAGATAGAGGATCCAATATGTTTTCCAAGCCATCCTCTTCATCTTTCCTTTCTTCTTCCACAATCTCATGAGTCATTGGAATATCTTTTTGCTTCCGACATGTTTCACTATTTGTAATTTTTTGAGCTTGTTGTCTATCCAATTTTTAACATCATCATATTCATGATCGACTGGGGCAGCCAAATCTGCAACCTCGCTAAAGGCAAGGCACAACTCGCGATAGCGCAATTGCTCGGTGTGTTTTCCCAATTATTAAATTTAACTTTCCTAGGCCGCCCTCAGTATTTGTGGTTGCGATGATGAGCTTTAAGGTATGACTTGGTTGAGATCCAGCGGAGGGGAGAATGTCTGTTGATGGCGGAGGATGGCGATGGAGTTTGTGGTGGCGCTCCGATCTTTTAGGGCAATGATAAGATGTTAGGGAGAGACGCTTAGAGAGATCGGGTGGCGTAATGGCAACTATGTCGAGATCGACGAAGGATCGGGTGACGCGGTTACCTGTAGAGGATCGACGACAACAATTGGGGGAGAGAGCTGATTTTTGGGGGGTTTAGATTAGGGAGGTTAAGGGTCGGTCGCCGGCGAGAGCTTGAGATGAGGCGAATTTGGGGGGAGAGGAGAATTTGGGGGGAGAGAGCTAGGGCACATGCGAGAGAGAAAATGATGGGATTTTTGATCTAAGCCCAAAATAAAGGCACCTCGGGTCTCACCCTTCCAACTGACTAATCTGAGCCACTTTATTTGACTTGTCTTGAGGCCTGACGTGGCAGCCACGTCAGGTTGGGAGCCCATGCGGGAGCCAAAAAGGAGAGCCAAATAGCATTTTTGTAATGGTTCGCCCCCTCTCTCGGGATCCGTCGCTCCTTTTTATCAAAGGCCCATCTCAGAGAGATCCCAATGGGATTGGATTAATTTACATCATTTTCTCTATGATGGCCCAATAATTATTTATTGTAGAGTTGCAGCCAATTTTTTTCATGTACCCAGCTGACCCCAGCCTTGATTGATACCCACTCACTGAAGTTTGGGCCCCATCGTGGTTTTCATTTTAACTATTTCATGTGGCAAATGTGGCATGGAAACAGGTGTCTACTCGTTATGCAATTGTAACTCTTTAATTGTTTTTGATTCTCTTTTTTAGACATTTATACTTACTTTTTGGTTAAAAGGCCGTAGTCCGGTCTTCAACGTAGAACTTGAAAAAAAAAAAAAAAAAAAACAGAACAAAGGCCTTAGCAGTTTGCATTTGGTTATAGCTACAAACTATTTGGTGAATACCAACAAATAATAACTAAAAAAGAAAGAGAGAAAAAAAAGACAAAAACAATAACCATAACAAAGTGTTGTGCATACGTATCAGTCTCCATACGTATTTGTACCGTACACTTGCCTTATTTTTCGATTTAGAAAAGCATGAGAGAGGCTTCTGTATACTTTTCCTACGAAGCAAACCCTACAAAGTCTATCTTAAGACAAGCACCACCACCTAAAGTAGTAAAATCTTTGTCATGAAGCCACCAATTATTTTCATAGGGAATCCAAAGTTTGAGGGCGCCAAAAAAATTGAATGATGATGGACTACGAGAATATAACCTATAAGCTATGCATCATAGTCTTCTGTTGAGAGCGCACAAAGTCATTGTCCAATGGGCTGGGCCTTCCTTGTATGTTGGATTTTTAAACAAAGATCCACAGGTCACAGGTATCCAATACCAATTAGACTAGGGCTGGGCCCTTGGTTCTGGACGAGTACCGCTGAGGGGTGAGCCCACATATGATGTTAACATCCATAATGGATTTGTTTGCAGCCTCCTCCCTCCGTGAGGCCGAACTTTGACTCGCGCATCATATTTGAGCTAATCTCTACTATTATAATCACCATTTTTTTAATAAAAATTCTCATCAAATAAAATCTATTCATTCATTAAACAAAATTTATCTACTCATTTTCAAATCTTTAACATGTTTTAAAATCTAGCCAAACGTATATATCTCCATCTCAAAAAAGAAAATTTGAAATAAAAATAACATTTAGATAGAAAAATCATGATGTTTATCTCTCTCTTCATTATTACATATTCAAAAAAAACTGCCATTCCTTTCTCTCTTTCTCATCTTTACAATACCCAAAAATATGATAGTAACATTGCATCCCTATCTAAAAAGGAGCTTTATGTAACAAAAAATAAGAAAGAACAACATTTTATTAGAACCCTTATTTCAAAAAAGAATTTTGAATTAAAAAAAACAACATTTTACTAAAAAGAGAACATGATGCTTATCTCAAAAAGAATGAAAAGCTTATTTCTTTTTCATTCAAGATTAGAATTATTTAGAATCAAATAAAAAAACTATTAGAAAAAAGTATTAAATAAATTATTAATAACTTTTATTTTACACCCATTATGTTCTGATTGTAGGTGCATAACATGTGCGCAAAAACTATAATATAAATCACAACCACACATAAAGTAATAAACGCTTGTTAGCGTTCACAAGAGAATCTGAATGAATCCTCACAAAATCATCAGAAAATATTACACCAGCTAACTTTTATGACTAAAAAAAAAACTCAAGAAAACAATAAAATGGTACTTATTACTCTTTTTTTTTTTGTCTATTTGAATCTAAAATAATCGATCACGGACACTGTTATTTTTTTGTATAGTAACACGCTAAGGGCATCTCCAACCACCCCCTCCATTTTGGAGTGTACTTTCACTCCAAAATGGAGGGTTCAACAAAAACCTCTCCAACCATCACTCCATTTTTTCACTCCAAATGGAATATTCTCTACATATTTTATTATTATTATTATTTTATTGTATCAAATTTTAATTATCAACATATTATATGATAATTTAAGTAAATTGCGTAATACTATTAAAATATTTTAAAATGTATTTAACTTTTTAATAATTATATAATATTTAATATTTAACTTTAATAATTAATTAATATTTTTATTTATGAAATTAAGAAACTAAATAAAATATAAAATTATAAATTGAATTAAACAAAGTAAAATTATAAATTTAAAACAAATAATTAAAAATTAAATATAAAAACTAAATAAAATAAAAATATAAAAACTAAAATTTAAATTAACTTTCAGTGCTGGGTGCTACAGTAAACTAAATTTAAATTTAAATTTAAAACTAAACTAAAATAAAAAAATCTAAATTTAAAACAAAAAATCTAAATTTAAAACTAAACTAAAACTAAAATCTAAAACTAAAATAAAACTAAAACTAAAATATAAAACAAAAATCTAAATTTAAAACTAAACTAAAATTAAAAAAAAAAAAAAAGGCACCCGGCATTTTGCCGGTGCTACAGTGCTGCGCCAATTCTGGCGCAGCACTGTAGACCCGGCAAAATGCCGGGTACGAAATGGCGTGGGGTTGGACCCCACGCCATTTCTTTGCAAGCCAACCCACGCTATTTTTAGCGTGGGTTGGAGATGGCCTAACACCCACTAATTGTCACGCTGAAAATTCAAAAATCTGATACTCTAATAATCCCACTTACCAAACCGACAAAAGGAATCATCAGTAATGTGATTCTTTCCCATGATATTGATGTTGGATTCCATTCTTGTACTCTTCATCAAATTAATGCCCCAATCACTGTAAACAGACTAACTATCTGGTTTTGCTTTTTAATCTTCTTGCTTAATTAATTAACTGCCTAAAACTGCAATAATCATGATTGTAAACAGGCTACGGAACTGCTGGGTCTGAACAATCCCCCGACGGGATCCCTGCCGACGATCCAAGGCCGGTTCACAAGTTGCTTGATCTCGAACTGTCAGATGAGGACTCGGTCGAGGGAGCCAGCTTACAGTCCTGGATTGCTACGTCCTACAAGCGATCGGGAGATCGTGATGGGTGGTTGCTGGTGGCGTGCGTGGTGGTCGACTGTTCTATTCAATGTCAGCAGAAACAAAGATTTAGACTGCTGATATGACAACAAATCTGTTCATCCTGGAGACAAACAAGTTAAGACACAAATAAATTTATTTGATCCAAATGCTTAAATTAATAAGTAAAAACTTAACTTTTTATTTATATTCTTTGCTCTTACTCAATTATATAATACCAGGCTGTTCTAAATCGACCCAACAACTACCTTATTTCTAATAGCAGTTTAATTTTAAAATTTGAAAAATACAAACAGACAATATATATTGTGAGACAACAGGTACGCTCACGGAAATAATATACGAATCTCATCCAACATGCATTGCCCATTGGACCACATGGGGGTCCCACCCGTCCATGACGCTCTCTCAAGCTCACATGTCGAAAGAAGCATGGTCCAAATAGCATCGATAAACTCATCTACAAGTACACTAGTATGCAATTCTTATAGTTCTTCGACATATCGATAACCACCCAACACCTCGAGGTCCTAATGAATGCCACGTGATCTCTTCCAATCTTCACTATTATATCCAACTTAATCCTAGTTCACCATCCCGCAATCTTGAGAAGAAGTTCAAATCCTGTGAAACACGAAAGAGAGCAGAAGAAATCAAATCTCCATGGCAGAGGAATCAAAATCAATATTGCCTCATCTTCTTCTGTTCCCATTCCCCATCCCAGGCCACATGCCCCCAATGCTGAATCTAGCACAGGCGCTCCTCTCCTCCTCCGACGACGACCTCCTCATCACCTTCGTCAATACCGAGCACAGCCACCACCGCTTCTCGCTCCACTCCCCGCTCCTCCTCCACCTCCTCGAGCAGCACCCCAACTTCCGGTTCAGAACTATCCCCGACGGACTCCCGAGAGACGACCCGAGACCATTCCAACAATTCATGCAGCTAGAAGAGTCATTGAGGACTCGATCAAGGGAGCATTATAAAGAGTTGCTAGTCTCTACTGGCGACGGATGGCCACAGGTCACTTGCGTTGTGGCCGATGCGGTCCTCACTCTCGCGATGGAGGTAGCCGAGGAGGAGGGCATCCCGGTGATGATCTTTCGCACGAGCAGCGCTTGCAGTTTCTGGGTCTTTCGATGTGTAGGCGAACTCGTGCTTAAAGGGGAGATCCCTTTCCCAGGTACAAATTCTCTCTTGTAATTGATGCGTTTCTCGTAAAGTATAATTGTTGCAAGCTGAATATACGCAGAGAATGCGGATTTGGATGAACTGGTACAAGGCGTGGAAGGAACGGAGAGCTTCCTCCGACGAAGAGACCTCCCGAGCTTCTGCAGAGACGCGAAGTCCCCCAGCGATCCCCGTCTGCAAATCCTGAGAAGAATCACGGACAACGCGAGCAGGGCCCGAGCTGTCATCATGAACACATTCCAAGCTTTAGAAGCTCCTATGCTATCTCGAATCCGCACATTTTGTCCCATAGTCTACTCAATTGGGCCTATTCATGTCCTAGCCAGAAACTTGTGTTCAAACAGCGTTGTCAAGAATCAGGTCAGTCTATGGCAGCAGGATCGAAAATGTATGGCGTGGCTCGGTGCCCAACCGCCTAAATCCGTAGTGTATGTTAGCTTCGGCAGCATTGCTTTGATGTCAAGAGAAGAGATGATGGAGCTCTGGCACGGCCTAATCAACAGCAGGCATCGGTTCTTGTGGGTAGTGAGACAAGATCATCATTTAGTGCCAGAGGAGCTGGGGGCGAGTTCGACTATGTGGTGTATGGTGAGGTGGGCGCCGCAAGAGGAGGTGCTGGCCCATCCGTCGGTGGGATGTTTCTTGACACACAGCGGGTGGAACTCGACGATGGAGAGCATTGCAGCAGGGGTGCCGATGATCTGCTGGCCGTTTATGACTGACCAGCAGATCAACAGTAGGTTTGTGAGCGAGGTGTGGAAAGTTGGATTGGACATGAAGGATGAGGGAGGGAGGAGTGTTATCGAGAAGATGGTGAGGGATGTGATGGAGGGGAAGAAGGAGAAGGCCGAGGAGGCAAGGAGATCGGTCGGTGAGATGGCGGCTGAGGCGAGGGCAAGTGTGGAGGAAGAAGGGGGTTCTTCCTATTTGAACTTCCAACACTTGATTCAACATATCAAGTCCTTGAGCTCAAAGAAATCAATTTAATCAACAAGCATTGTGTAGTGCGTAATTGTTGTTCCCCCAATATTTCATTGTGAATATATATATATATATATATATATATATATATATATATATATATATATATATATATATAAGCAGCATACAAATTGAGAGTGAAAGTTTGCTGCCCTTGGATTTATTTCTCGCTTGGTTTTGCAAATTTCAGGAGTCCTAAAGATAGGCAGGCGTATGTCGAATCTGTATGAACTGGATTTTCTGCAAATTAAATGTTTGAGGAAAATACTGGACGGCCTCCCGGTATAGACCCATGGGTATGTTTCGCTCCCGTATGCCACTAAGTATGCCCACAAAGCGAGTATGAAAAATATTTCCCAATTCCACAAGCAGAGCATGAGGCCTAGTTTGGCAACACATTTATTGGGATTTCGTTTTTATGTTAAAATTAACTGAGGTTACAGACTATTCAAACTTAGGCTTGCAAGCTTACAAACATCGGTTTTTGAAACTGGGTTTCGCTAATTTTAATGAGCGACTTTTTTTTTTTTCTCATTTTAGTTTTGATTTGTAAAAATCCATTCAAACCGAGTTTCCTAAACCCCCCAGTTTCATAAGGCTTAAGGGCTTCAAAGCCCGCAGTTTCAATAACCTCATTTTGGTTCCCAAACATAACTCAGTTTTAATAACCACGTTCGAAACTCTCTCAAACCTCAGTTTGAGAAACTTAATTTCCTTTGCAAACGAGGCCTCAAGCATTCCAACAAGCAGGTCCTAAGAGAAACGAAAACGAAAAGACAATAAACGGCAGAAAACTAGTAATGAGCAATGCATCAAGCAGAAAGAAAAATGGTTACTATAATATAGTTATCAAATACGACCAGATGCATTGATTTGAGTTTCTCAAAAAATAGTGGAATGTGAAAACAATTTATGCTCCCCTAAATAGTAACAGTTTCCATACTCTATTGTGCAATCTCAAACATGCACATAAAATTGCTGACATGTTCGCTTACCTCACCTCACCATGAGAAATAAAATTGCTGACATGATCACTTACCTCACCATGAAAAATAAAATTGCTGGCATGTTGCTTACCTCATGACAGCGGCGGATTTTATACTCCCCTCTCCAGTTTTATAGTAAGAACAGCTATGAACATCTTATTTAGTTCAAGTAGCCAAATACATATGAGGTGTGGCTAACTCACAACTCAATTCAGGAAGGCTAACGTCACACCTGGTACAATGAGAGAGAGAGACTCGTGGCTTGCCATCTCTATCATCACATCACAGAATCGTGCATCTATTCAATCCAAGCGCCGTGAAGATTCTTCTGCCAGTAGGCCAGATGCGACCAAGCAATCCTACCTCCTCTACCTCATAATCAAGCGTTTCCTTTCGATCTAGTTGTTTTGTTCCCCTCTCACGGTTCGCTGACTCACTGTTTTGGCTTTGCTCGTCAGGGCCCTCGCCGCCTTCTCCTGTCTCGGTTCCCACTTCAGAAATTTCTCCAGGTTTCTTATCAAATAGTCCTCTGAACTGCTTCCTAGCCTTCTTTTCTACTTCCTGTTCTTGCAAAAGAAATTTTGCGAGCATCAGCATACATTGTAAGATTGTAGAGTTAAGTAGGTTGTCGTAACTGACCAGCTTCTTTTGCTTTAGCTTGAGAAGAGCAGCAGTGGCATCGGGTTCTGAAGATTTGTCAATGCTTATCATCTGTTTATGGTTAAGTGCAAGAACACTGTTAGTCATGGCTGCAGTCAGTTCCCAGAACAATTACACTGTAAATGGGTTACGCGAAAATGATAGGTGTGTGTCCGCTGCAGGCACCTTATTAAAGTCATTCCTTGCTTCATCAAAATCTCCAAGTAACATGTAGGACATGCCACGCCGATATAATGCTTTGACATGTACCGGGCTCGCATCCAATACCTGTCCAAATTCGGTAAGGTACAGAAAAATGCACAATAAAGTATCAATATAATTCCAAATGAAATATGACCAAAAGATCTGGCACTGGCAAAACGCTCCACAAACAACAATCAACTGAAAGACAAGAATTATGTGAACAGAAACCTTTTGCCCAAATTTTTAGGAACAGAGATGTTCCACCTAATATATTCAATAACAATAGTTGCTAAAGGTGCATTCTCATAATATAAATAGTACCTTATTACATGTGTCGATTGATTTCCTATATTCACCCATTTTCTGCAAGCAGGCTGCCACATTTAAGTGCAATGAGTTCTGCGAGCATTTCAAACAAAAGTATAAGTATTAAAATCAATAAATTAATACAATACACTAGAGGACACTTTACATCACACATTAGCTTCTTTGTATCGAATATAGCAGTCAACTGACTGGTGGGCTAGGCAGATTGAATAAGAATCGAGAATGGTGTCAAGTATAATAAAATCAATGCAGCAACTAAACTAACATGGGACAGAAGAAGCACACAATTAGAATTTCTTAGCAGTTTATGCGAATACACTTACTCTTGAATTCAGAAAGATTTTGCCTTCTTCATCATCCTGTGGATTTACATGATTATATTCCCGAAGCACCTGGTGAAGAACCAAAATAGTGAAGTAAAAAAACCAAAACAACACTCTTCATTGATAAAACATCTTGCATATTTATTAAGCAAATACTTAAGTTTGATTTGCACTTTCAAATTAGAAGTCCACATAATAGATTGGGATGTTGAAACACATCTACAAAAGAAGTCAAAGAAATCATGCCTTCTCATACTTTGCCTTAGCGAGTTCATACTTTCCCTCTTTGAATAACCTGTTACCCTGAAACACAAATCACACACTATTATAAATCCTTCAAATGGAAGCTGCCTCACTACTTTTAGCACATTCTTCGATGATATACTTACATACATATATATAAAGATAGGCTTGGCTACTTTTGAAAGGATTTGATCATAAATTCTTCTCACTCAAATTCAATGCTACAGCATTCAAATACAAGATTCACTCTGTTGAAGTTGGTCCACATTATTTAAAGTAATTAAAATAAAAATCAAGTATTTTGTAGCTTTCTTATCTATGCATTAGGCACAAAATGGACGGCTGAAAATAGCATATTACTTAGATTTATGACTTTAGACATACAAATTCTCGATCCGACCATTTGATCATGATCTAAACATTTAAAAACACTCATATACTAAACTTTATTAGGTTTCAAATATTCTACACCGTTAAACTAATCACTCATCATTTCAGACTCGTTCATTTTGCACCTACTTGATGAATAAGCAAAAAGTATTCAAAACGCTTGAATTTTCGTTTTTAAGTACTCTTAATAATGTAGATCAAGATCTTCAATTTGAATGGCCTAATATTGAATTTGAATAGGAATGATTCATCTCCATATCCTTTCTAAAAGACCCAAGTCGCTCTCCTTTTATATATATATAAAGAGAGAGATAGACCTGTATCATTCCGGAAGGATTCGATGCCGAATCTTTCCCACTCAAATACAACCTTACGACATTCTAATACAAGATCCATTCCGTTGAAGTTCATCTACATTATTTGAAGTAGTTATAAACTAAAAATCAAGTATTTCAAATACTTTTTTTTCTCATGCATCAAGTATGGGAAAGACGAGAGAAAACAGACGGCCTAAATATTAAGTTGGTTAGTTTAACGGTGTAAAATATTTGAAATCTAATAAAAATTAGTGTGTGAAGATTTTATAAGTTTTTAGATCATGACGAAATGGTCGAATTGAGAATTTGTATGTTTAAATACGTAGATCTAAGCAATAGGCTATTTCGTCCGTCCATTTTGCGCCGCTTGATGGATGGGTAAAAAGTATTAAAAATATATGAATTTTGATTATAGACACTTTAAATAATGTAGATCAACTTCAACATAGTAGATTTTATTTTTAGATGTCATAGGTATGTATTTGAGTGTTAAGGATTCGGGTATGAATCCTTCCCCAAGGATCCAAGTCTCTCTCTCTCTCTCTCTCTCTCTCTCTCTATATATATATATTATATATATATATATATATATATATATATATATATATATATATATATATATATATATATATATATAGGGCTTACTGTACCTCAGCCCGCGGGCTGAGAGAGTTTTCTCAGCCTGCGGGCGTGGCAACATTACCGCCCCACATCTGTAATAATTTTGGCGGGCAAAATCCTGTAAAATCCCGCCCAATTTAATGCCAGTCACCTCAACATTGTAATTTCCAAAAATACCCTCCCTCACAACTTTTTACCGACCTTGGTAGCAGTCCTCAGAAAAAGACTGCGACCTTGGTAGCAGACCTTGGTAGCAGTCCTCAGAAAAAGACTGCGACCTTGGTAGCAGTCCTCAGAAAAAGACTGCGACCATGGTAGCAGTCCTTAGAAAAGACTGTGGTAGCAGACCTTGGTAGCAGTCCTCAGAAAAAGACTGCGACCTTGGTAGCAGTCCTCAGAAAAAGACTGCGACCATGGTAGCAGTCCTTAGAAAAGACTGCGACCGTGGTAGCAGTTCTCATAAAAACACTGCGACCATGATAGCAGTCCTCAGAAAAAGACTGCGACCTTGGTAGCAGTCCTCAGAAAAAGACTGCGACCTTGGTAGCAGTCCTTAGAAAAGACTGCGACCGTGGTAGCAGTTCTCATAAAAACACTGCGACCTTGGTAGCAGTCCTCAGAAAAAGACTGCGACCTTGGTAGCAGTCCTTAGAAAAGACTGCGACCGTGGTAGCAGTTCTCATAAGTACTGCGACTATATTAAAATCATTAATATCAAATCAGATAAAAAAATTAAAGAAGCAGCATTCACTGTCTTTTACCGAAAAAGTAGCTTTTCATAAGGGGTATTTGGTAATTTAACTTCTTTCAATAAGCGGGCCGCAAGTTAGTGGGGTGCAAAATTGAGCCACGTCAGCGCAGGCTGAGAGAGTTCTCTCAGCCCGCGGGCTGATATACATTTTTCTCATATATATATATATATATATATATATATATATATATATATATGAGAGAGAAATGTAAATCAGCTGACACAGGAGGCAAATTCGTCCTATGTCGCACTCAAAAATCATATTTCCCGAATGAATTTTCAAGATCCGACCGTACATTATCATCTTCATATTCTAAGATATACACATATAAAAAATCAAGTGATTTGAAGTTCGTTTACTCATTGATCTAAACGTTCTATTTTGTTCTATTGTTAAAAAACCGTTAATGTTTGAACCAAAAAAATGTAGTAAACAAACTTCAAATCACTTGATTTTTTATATGTATATATCATAGAATATGAAGATGATAATGTGTGGTCGAATCTTGAAAATTCATTCGGAAAATATGATTTTTTAGTGCGACATAGGAGGAGTTGCCTCCTGTGTCAGCTGATTTACATTTCTCTCTCTCTCTCTCTCTCTCTATATATATATATATATATATATATATATATATATATATGTATATGAAATAGACTTGTGTCCTTCCAAAAAGATTTGAGCCCGAATTCTTCCAACTCAAATACAACCCTCCGACATTCGAATAGAAGATCCACTCCGTTGAAGTTTATCTATAGTATTTCAAGTATTTATAAATCAAAATTCAAGTGTTTTGAATACTTTTTGCTCATCCATCAAGCGACGCAAAATGGACGGCGAAAGTAGTGAGTTGATTAGATCTATGTCTTTTGACATAGAAATTCTCGATCCGGCCATTTGATTATATCTAAACATTTAAAATCCCCTACAAACCAATTTTTATTAGGTTTCAAATATTCTATACCGTTAAACTAACAACTCACTATTTATGTTGTCCTTTTTTCTCCTACTTGATGCATAGGCAAAAAGTATTCAAAACACTTGATTTTTGGTTTATAAACACTTGAAATAATGTAGATCAACTTCAACATAGTGGATCTTGTATTCAAATATCAGATGTTTGTATTTGAGTGAAAAGGATTCAGCCTCAAATCTTTTTGGAAGGACACAAGTCTCTCTCTTTGTGTGTGTGTGTGTGTGTGTATAACTTCTATAATTTTACATCATAATGGGCAAAATAAGAATATAAAGTTCAAATAGTAAAATCCAAAAGAAATTGACATTAAAAGATCACAAAAGCCCATAGCAGTGGACACAAGCATAATAGTGCACAGTTTTGTTGCCTAAACTATGGCAGTAAAGCCCTAGATTATGAAGTATACAGTGTAAGTTCATGCTCCTGATTTACGTTTTCCACATTCAAATATACAGTTTTGATGCTTCATTCTCCACTACAACCAAATGTCAAGTGATTGAGGGCTACCAACAAAAACCAACTTTCATGAACCAACGAGGACACCATCCCAAATCATTGATTCTTCTACTTTCAGGAATGTTAAATATTTCTCCATCCTAGGACAAAATGCTGGCTTCACCAACCATAGCATATATCAACAACCTGCCTTCAAGAATAAGTAATATCCATCAATAAGAAAGTGCTCTTACACCCCTCTTTTTCATCTCCTCCAATTGCTTGAAAATATAAGAAAGTTCACCATGTCTCCCCGCCTTCCCTCTCATATTCTTCCCCCCACCCCCCAAAGCAACCACCAACCCCACCTCCAAATATCCGTCTCTCATTTCCTCCAAAGCTTACTAGTGATGGTTGGTGCTTCACGTGAGAAACAATTGTAATTGTCACGAGGAATTTTTTTTTACAGATCAATGGTTAGAAATGTGCTCTGTAGTTGTCCGGGTACATTTAATTTTGTGCAGCGCATAATTACCAATTTTAGATCAGATCTCCTGTTTTAATATATTTTTATTATTTTTCCTATTTTTGCATAATTCCATAATTCTGCATGAGAAGAGAATTCCGAAGCATAGATCAACCTTAAAGGTAAGCACTTTGTCTATGTTTTTTTCCCCTTTTGAGACATCGACATTTTCCCTTTTCCACATATTTCCTGAACTTTTTCTACTAGGTACTAAAATCTTAAGTATTATAGAGAAGTAATACAGTCCTATATTTTATAATTTGTAAGCTGGGCAAGAAACTTAAACGTAGCCAGATGATATACACCTTGAGCATGAATAAAACACTTGAAATGGAATCAATAGAACAAAATAAGAAATAGAATTATGATCTAAGTCATACCGTGTTTTTTATCTTGTCTGCTTCCTCCATTATACTTTGGAAGTTTAGACCTGTCCAATCCTGTTGAAGATTGAAGCCATGCAAACATACAGTAGGTTATATGAATTCTCAAACGAAACAAGAATTCCTGATAACTTTTTTCTGAACAAGCAAGAATTTGATATTTTCAAGCATCCAATTCAAGCAATAAAATAGGACATTGGCTTTGTTAATTAATATCTGAAAATAACTATTTTGCAGGATATATTTTGTTAGTCATTCCTTTACTATTCTGGTAATTTGCTTGACAGAAACAAGTAGAATCTGTAATTAGTATAATGCATGTGTGCATACTTGTCATCATGGTTTGGTGTGACTTGTGAGAGATGGGCTTCAATTAATGAGCAACAAGGAGAAGAAACTTTTCTGCAATTTATATTTCCTGCCACACTTAAACTGCGAGGGAAATAAAAAACAAGCTTTGTTTGCATCAGGTGTTGTATCATGATCCTAAATAATAGGAACGGTAGGTACCATAAAAAATTAAATCTAAATGAAACTTACTTTACACCTAAAATTTAAACCATACTTATCTCAAATATTTTAAATCAAGTTGTTTCTTTCATCACATCTTCATAAAGGGACAGCCAGTATATCACATCTTCTCAAATAACAACAAATTTTTATGCGATTTATATTTCCTGCTACACTTAAAACTGCGAGGGAAATGAAAACACGCTTTGTTTGAATCGGGTGTTGTTTCTTTCCTTAACCTCTAATAAAATTAATATATCATGATCCTAAATAATAGGAACGGTTGGTACCATAAAAAATTAAATCTAAATGAAACTTAGTTTACACCTAAAATTTAAACCATACTTATCTCACATATTTTAAATCAAGTTGTTTATTTCTTTTATCTCTTATAAAACTAATATATTGTGATCCTAAATATAGGTATATTGGTCCCACAAAAAAAAAATTAAATCCATCAAAAATTAGTTTTAATTACATCTAAAATGTAAATCAGTACAAATTTTTAAAAAACAAGATCAATGAAATTTAAAATGTAATAATATAATATTTGAAATAATGTTTTTAATATGTTAATTTTATATACTATGTTGGCCGCCGCCCTCTAAAAAAAATTCTTGGTTCCACCCCACCAGGTTAAAACACAATGTGAAATGTTGATGTAACTTTAAGGTTAGCAGATTCTATTAGGGATTTTTTTTTTCAAATTGACAATTATATACAAGATCAAATAGAAAACCAAAAGAAACTTTGTCACGATATGTACTATAATTAGGAACATTGGCTTTATTCTGTAAATGGTTATCATGACAGTTGAAAAATGACTGCAAAAATTCATCAAGATACACCGGTTATGAGCTTGAACTATTTAGTTGATTATCCAACGGGTAGTGGAAAGAAAGATAAATAACAACATCGCAGAAGATATTCATCAGGATTCATCACACCTTCTTAAAGGGACACCCAACATATCACAAAGATTTCATAAGTTCGGAGAATTACAATAAGAGGTTTTCCTACCTTGGGCATTTCAAAGCCAAGTAGCTCAACTTCCCATTGAACATAAGCACCCTCGGGAACTTTGGCAGGCCTGCTAATGAAAGAATTTTGTGAAACAAGACTATTCGGAGTTCTCTTTGAAAGCCAAACTTAATATTCTTTAAAAAAGAATAAAAACCTTTCAAATTTGTCATATGCATAATCTGGTGGGCATGTGACGAGAGAAATTTCTCCAGGAAGCATCAGACGAATACACATTTCCAGTCCCTCAGGCACCTACAACAACCTTCATGATCAATCTAAATTTAATCTAAACAAAAGAATCTCAAACCAGAGAAGTAAATCAGCACACATTACCAGAAATTTTACAGGAAGCAGAAAATTAAGATTTTATGCCAATGTCCAATCATCATCACAACAGGTGAAATATTGTATCACATTAAACTTTTCAACATAAATTTATTACAAAGTATTTAAATAAAAAATATTATTCAAGTTTCTTCAGATTCAGGGGAACTTACAAAATAAGCTCCTGCAAACTCACAGCTTTTATGCAAGATTCTGCTGAATATGAAAAACATGTACATTCAGATTTAAATGTTTTACACATTATCGTTCTTTCCTCCTCCTTTTTTTCCTCCCTTCTGCAACTATGTATAATTATCTGACCTTCAGAACTTTTCAACGTTATCCGAGATCTAACTAATTAATCTCAAATCCTAGTCATGGTGCATACAAGTTTGGAAGTTCAATGTCTTCTAGGCTTATTTATATTGTTTGTTTGATCTATTGCTAACTAGAATCTTAAGACTTGTTTTCATATGATAACATGCAAGCTCATTTCATGTCTGTTCCCACTACACAGTAAGCGACATGAGTATTTTAAATTAGCATATTAGATCACTTCTGCTGCCTAGGAATTCATATTTAATGGTACACTCATGGAGTATATTTTCCATGAAGTGTCAATACGTAATATCCTTAGTGGGTTTGAGACTGCTCATCTTTGGAACCTCCTATTCTATTTAGTTTATTTGGTATTATGCCCTCAAACAGTGTTTTAAAAAGCGATATGGGAGCTGTCATGGCGCCCAGCCTAGACAGAGGTGAGCCCCGTGTCGCATTGCCTAGGGCCTAAGCACCCCAAACATGGCACTGCACAAAAACAAAATTTTCAATTCGTAGTCATTCGGCGACTCTACCTTTGCCAGAGGCCCGGCAATGGTCTCTATCCCACCCATTTAAGCATATTTTAACTTAAGAAGCAGGTCGAAAGACTCGAAACTAACCCACTTCTTTATAAAGTTTAGGGATTTGCGCCCTAAACTATTCCCCCTTCTCCTCAATGGGCAGCATAGGAGGGACCCCTTTTTTTTTTGTTGGGTTTTTCTTTTTTCTTTCTTTTTTTTTTTGGGAGGGGAGGGGGTGGCGAAGGTAATTTTTTAAAATATTTTTTCGCCATATGCTTTCTATACAACATTGCCCTCAAGTTAATTTGTGAGACTAGATGAGTGTAGCAGAGATGCGCATACTTCGTTGGATGTGTGGTAACACGCGGAAAGAAAAAGGTGAGAAATGAGGATATTCGTACTAAGATAGGTGTAGCCTCTATAGAAGAGAAGATGAGAAAAAACCGCCTACGATGGTATGATCATGTGCGACGTAGACCTACAGATGCGCCAGTCCAGCGAGTAGAGCATATCAATTTAGGGCAAGTTAAAAGAGCGCAGGGGAGACAGAAGAAAACATAGATGGAGGTAATATGACAAAATATAGAGGCTTAAGGTCTAAGTGAAGGAATATTACTCGATAGGAATGAGTGGAGAAAGCTGATCCATGTGCCCCACCCGGCATAATTCTCTTTTGGTTCATGTAGCATATACCCCCAAATACTTGGGACAAATGGCTTAGGTGGTGGTGGTGGTGTTGTTGTATTGCCCTCAAGTTATTTGGAAATGCTTGACATTTCAGCTACAAAGCGCTTAATTAAGTTCAACTGCAAGTAGTACCTCTCATAGGAAGGTTTAACTATTCTAGAAGCGGACAAGTTTTAATCATCAGAATGAAACACAACTTTATTTTCCTTCAAGATTTTGTTGTTTTGTCAGGATAGAATTTCAATGGAGATACTATGCTAGGGGTCCAATGGAACTTTCTCTGTTTGAGAGTTATTAGTTGGTCTCAACCTGTAAAGTCTAGATA
Organism: Agave tequilana; assembly: GCA_038442645.1. Lineage (NCBI taxonomy): Eukaryota > Viridiplantae > Streptophyta > Magnoliopsida > Asparagales > Asparagaceae > Agave > Agave tequilana. The sequence goes on from JAVJIF010001687.1 coordinate 23,249, forward strand.
GTGCACAAAAATAACATGCAGTCCAGACTAAGTATATAAGAGAATAATTAATAATTATTCTAAGGAAGTTTGCCTGATAGAGACCAACTGGTTCGTCTTTACCCATGAATGGTAGATTATATGATAAAATAACCTGTAGAGTGGTCTTCTAGCAATATAAAGGGGGAAATAATGTTAAAATTGCATGAATAGAGGAGACCAGGACAAAATTATTGTTACTTGGCCATTTTATTAGTTTTTCTTGGTGCAAAGCATCATGTATCTGCTTGATGTTATCAATTCCTCCAACCTTGTCACTCCAACCATTTCTGCATTAGTGAAAACTAGTGCTTGGATCAGATAATAGGCAAGTATGCCTTGCTAACTTTTCTATATCTGATTTCAGATAAGAAACAAATAAAAGGGATCAGGGTTAAATACTTACAAATCCTTCGCCAGAACTGAACTCCAAAGGCTCACCATGGTTTTCAACTCTTGTATCATAAAATACTGTCATTTCTTCATCAAAAAGCATTCCCTTGTAATGCACCCTCAATAAGCTATCGTGAAGAGGACAGTCCATAGGAAATTCACCTGATAGTTTCCAAGAATACAGGAAAATATCAAACAAATACAGTGTAATTAAAAAACTAAAGGCGGAAATTTTTATGGACTCAAAAAGTGTGTGCCCTGCAAGGATATGCACGTATACAGCATGCAAATATTAATCAGTGTAAAATTTATAGCTGAATTACCATTACTTGAAATTTGAATTTTATACAACAAATAATATACTCCATGCCACAATTTTAATTGTTATACCTTCAAAGACAATGGCACAAACACAGTAAAATTGGCAAAACATACAAATCAATCCAGTAGTGACCTACATCATACACTGATGTCCCATTAGTGCTATGACAACTTTCTACAAGCATCCCAGATATGGAGATAAGCAGTTCAGGAGAAGCATGATATGGAGATAAGCAGATACCATAAAAATAGTAGAAGGGTCCATGTAAATGATGCAAAAATTATTCAAATAAGTGAGATCTGTTTTATTAGCTTATTTTTCAGAAACCTAAAGGTTACACACCCCTGACTCGTGAAGTCCTTGCTTCAGCCAGACACTTTTTGTGAGGCGATTGATCAAGATTATTTCAATAATTGTACTTCAAATTCAAAAACTGGTGGCAAGTTCCGGTCCAGCTTTAAATGTATGACAGTATGTGGCGTATACAGAAATTGTTTCCAAGAAGCTAAACTCTGGGTACAGCAGAATGTAAAGGCAGTTTCAGATGATCACCACAGATGGAAATATTTCTTTTTCAAAAGTAAATACAGTATATTTAAGGAATCTAAAATACTCAGAAGATCCAAATATTTGTAAATGACCAGCAGGTGGTTTCTAGAATACTAGAATAAAGAAATGGAATACGAGGGACCCGATATTAAGTAACAAATGCAAAGCTAATTAAAATGACCTGGTTGGGGTAATAGATGGAACTTTTTTTTTAAAACTGAGCCAGATGAATACACAAGCATGTTCATTACTGAGTTAGCAGAGGTAATATCATAGCGTCGAGAAGAGGACTTGATAATTGGTATAATGGTTAAGCGAGAGTAAAAGGGGACAATGAAGTCCACCAAATAACTTCAAAAACCTAGAAGACCCGTCCACCCACCCACACCAGACATCACCCCTCTCTCTCTCTCTCACACACACACACACACACACTGAGAGAGAGAGAGAGAGAGAGAGAGAGAGAGAGGAGAGAGAGCACTGAGAGAGAGAGAGAGAGAGAGAGAGAGAGAGAGAGAGAGACTATGACTGTGCTATAACTGACAAGGTGACAAATGAGCTACAGAATTTCAATATATGTTTGATTGTTATGCATATGGGCAAGAGACTTTTGTTGAATAAAAAAATTATAGCGATGAGTGCAGGCAGATGACAGGTTATGGGTAAATATCATTGCAAAAAGATCCAGATCAAATTTTGTTATCATATTAATCTATACTATTTCATCATAGGAAATGCAAAGATATTATTAAAATTTAAGTTTATATGAGAATATGACTACCTCTTCCATCAATAACACGGCGCTTTATAAGACGCCCATCACCGAGCACATCTCGCACCTGTCATTTCAATGGTTCAAAATTAGGATAAATCTACCAAAATAAGTGATAACATAAGACAATCTGCCCTTGAGAATTATGAGTTCTATATCATTAAAAGGAGACAATAATTCTACAGTCAAATTCCTGAATGAAAATTAGACACAAATTCATTGCACATAAAATTGACATACAGAATTCCGCAGTTCAGTATTAGAGCATATCCTCATGTTAACAGATAAAAGACAGAATCATAATCATGGCACAATCAGCAATCAACAGTAATAAATTAATGCTATTCAGTTTCAAATTTAATACTAATATACCTGAACAAAGTGGAGCAGTTCCACTTCAAATTCAACATCTTCCAGACCTTCTTTTATTGGCATCAAAGGAGATCCTGTTAAGTAGCTTCTGCTAACAAATACTACTGCCTTTTCTCCTCGTGTCATCGTTCCAATTGCCATCTCAAGCCCTTTTGGTACCTAAACTAAACATATCAAGAACAAAAATCATGTGAAAAGGAAATGATCGGCTACAGTAGTACCCAACCGTGCACTAACTGAAGGTAATTTGTACTTCATTCTGTATAATCTATTGAAGTTTCTATATGTGGAGCATAAAACAGTTCAAGAGCCATTGATCAGTCACAGGGAAAAAAAAAATGCAGCTTAACCAGATTGGCGTGTGATATATAGCTCAGAATATGTAGCAATTAGCTTCCTGTGAGATCAGAAACCAATCAACCATTGTCCATTCTTTGTATCCTACTGAGCCACTCAGATGAAGCCATGTTAAATACAAATCTGCGAACTAAAACTCCCTGCTTGGAGTTAATCCTTTAATCAGTGCTTAAAGAAGATAAACATGGCTTATATTTCTCAAATATCATGTTGTCCCAACTTCTATGCAAGAAGTTCTAAGAGATTTCTTTATTTTTACGCAAAAGTTGGGTGAATATGTTGGTTCAGATCATGACAATTACTAGCTGATAGCGCAACAAAGTAATATAGATAAATATAAAGCTTGCCCCCATTCAACTTTTGATGGTGTTAATAGTCTCGACATTTTTGTGAAATTTTTTTTATTGTTTTTAACAAAAACATAGCCTTTATCTCAAATCTTTGAGATTTGCTACATGAATTCTTTTTCTCCAATCAACTCATTTTAGGGCCATCTCCTGATTGTTTGAACTATCTAATTGATGACATCTGAATTCTGATCTAATTACACAAAGCAGTCCATGTTATAGCACAAAAATTGAGAAAACATCACATGCACACGCTGAAATCGTAAATTATTTAGACACGTGAAAATAGTTCACTTAGCTCTTATTTAACATAAATATAAAAGCTTACACCCATTCAACTTTTGACGGTGTTAATAGTTTTGACATTTTTGTGACACTTTTCTTATTGTTTTTAGTGAAACAAAAGCCTTTATCTCAAATCTTTGATATTTGCGACAGAAATTCTTTTCTCCGTTCAACTCTTTAAGGGCCATCCCCTTATTGTTTGAGCTGTCTAATTGATGACATCTGAATTCTGATCTAATTACTCAAAGCAGTCCATGTTAAGCACAAAAACTAAGAAAACATCACATGCACACATTGAAATCATAAATTTATTTAGACACATTAAAATAGTTCACTTAGTTCTTATTTAACATAGCCTGATAATATTTTAGTTCCAAAAATGTTGAACAAACAAACTTCACAGGAAACTAATTTTATTTTTCTACTGTAGTTTGTACTAAAAACATAGGAATCATAAAATACAACATAGGTTTGTTTGTAGTCGAAAATTTACTAAGTTTTATCTACAACCGTTGCTTGGGTAAAGAAAATCAATTTGTCTGATTTATCATAAACACCAACGCAAGTACATTATTTTACATTCTCATTCCCTCAGTATATGATCCTTAGCATTATGCAGTGAAATTTGTTGGTTACTTTAATCTCATTATAACTTCTATAACGCTTGAAATTTGATCTAGTGTGCCATTTATTAGGTAGGTTATATTCAGTCTTTTCAGGATAATAATCTAAAAAAGGATTAAAGCACTTAGATACCCTTCTTTTTGTGTGCATTGCACATGCCCAGTATAATAGTAAAACAAAAATGTCAAACTGCAAGTAGACTGGTTTACCAACCTCTGATTTACCAAATGTAAAGCAATACGCTTCTGGTTTCTGTGGCAGAATCACTTTCCGTTAACTGCTTTTGCAGCAATCCTGCAAATTGGGACATCTAGATTTTATCAGAACTGTTATATAACGAAATTATAAGTCCTGGATATGAAGTTTGTCAATATGTTAGCTCATGGAATTCAGATGAATAAAGCTTAAAACAATAACTATCATATAGATGAGCATATAACTCCATAAGTTGTTCAATTGATGGAATCATGAAATTCAATGATCCAGAAAAAGAGGTGAGATGCATGCACAACCAATCAACCAAGAATATCAAGCTTTAATTGGACCATGCTTCAATTTTCCTTTTTGCTTATAAATGATTGCCCTGTGATAGATATGCATCTAGTAAACCTAGGAAAGCAATACCTAAACACCTCCAAACATGGTCGAAACTTGGAGGGTCACTTCTATACAAGGTGGACATTTACAAAGCTAGCTTCAAACAGCACATCAAAAAGTAAACATACAAAGATTAGAGTTACTTATTCCAATAGACGCTTATAGTTTCAAGACTAGTTAAGGATGACAATTGAGTTATTTGATTTAAATGCAACCATCAGAAGGTCACTTGCAAAGAAATAATCTCATGCAGAAACAATTGTCAAATTTGCTTAGTGAGATATTAGATGAGCATGCAATTCTGATGTAACCCACTGTGTGAAATCCATTCAGCATAAGGAGATGGGTTTATAAAGATATCCATAAAGATAGTGGAAGAAAATGGAAAGGGCATTCACCTGGATGTTACTTCATAAGGTTCTCTTGGGCATTCCCATCCTTGCCCTTCACTAATTATCTGCATAAATTACAGAAAATGGCAACATGTAGAGAGTAACAAGTTAGAAAACATAAAATGTAATCAGTTACAAACATGTCTCTGGTAATGTCAATATTAAAAAACTACAGCTAGTTTACAAAACAAAGCAATTAAATTAAAACTTAAAAAAATGAGAACTATGATACAATTTCTTCAAGTGTGCATCTTTTATATTTATACATAAATTATTTCAATCTCATAAGCTGTCTATTTTGATCATCCACTAAGAAAAACAAAATATTTCAGAAGATGCTGTATTTCCATGTCAAATATAGAAATAATGAGAAGCATTGCACTTGCAAAGAGGTATATCATAGATAAGATATAGCATCAATACAACTGAAGGAACAAGTCCCATGCTAGGAAAAGCATACGGATTAGAAGCAAAAGGATTTGATCCTTAAACAGAATAGTGACTGACAAAAACCCACAAACACAACTGAACATTCAATGCAAAGAAATTCAATTGGAGTCTTTAACCCCAGAAAAATGTTAGTCCCTATTCCTCTAATACTTACTGATAGAGAGCAGGAGCATAGTTTTATTGGAAAAATCCTAAATTTTAGTTTGCAGGTACCACATAGATATCTGAGGAATGAACATGATATCCAACAGTTTCCAATAATGAACCATTAATAGAGTGTCAACTTATGAATTTCCTTCACAATATTGTTCAACACTATTTAAGATTCATTTCCTAGTATGTGGCCCAATAAAGCCAGCATCGTCTATTTCCACTCAAACCAAGAGAAAGATCAACATATATATGTTAGCCGATCACCATCAATGGTACAAACATGCAAATATAATCTTCAACAATGGGCCACAAAGCCGTGGCAAAGGATACAGAAGAAATGAAGAGCATGTGCCGCTTACAAAACATTAGACTTGGATCAAAAGAATGAATTACAGATCGAACCTATCATGTTAAAACTTACACCTGACAGTAAATTTCCTCTACTTTCTCGATGAAAATGAGGAACATGGTTAAAATCATACCTCTCTTACCTACTTGACTTTCTCAATGGAAGTATCGAATTTGGTTTAAAATCACACCTTCAGTTGCTAAGTTAATCGTTATCTCTAGCACGTAAAATTAATCTGTCATGTTAGAGCTTACACCTCTGAGTCTCTGACAGTAAAATTTCCTCTACTTTCTCGATGAAAATAAGGAACGTGGTTAAATTTATACCTCTGTTACCTACTCGACTTTCTCAATGGAAGCATCGAATTTTAGTTAAAATCACACCTTCACTTGCTAAGTTAACCGTTATCTCTAGCACGTAAAATTAATCTCTGTCATGTTAAAACTTATACCTCTTACAGTAATCCCCTCGATTTTCTCGATGAAAATAAGAAACTACAATTAAAGTTATACCTCTCCTATTCAACTTCTTCAATGAAAATATTCAACCCTCAATTGCTAAGTTAACCATTATCTCTAGTAATTCAATATTGATCATTTTGATCCGCCTGGTTTTCCAACAAAAAGAAGACAGATATATATAAAGTTTAACAGTACACTGGCAAAAGAAATCAACGACTCAACTGGTTTAAACAGTACACCGACAACAAATCAAAGCTCTGAGAAGTTCTAAACTACGTTTCTAGATACTTATGATGATCTTCTGTGAGAGCTTCAAGTAGTTTAACAGTACACTCACGAAGATCAAAACCAGACAGGATCAAGCTTAGGACACTTCAAAAGATTATTCGTACAATCATGAAAATCCAAGTCAACATAAAGTCTAAAGGATTTTGAAAACCTTCTCAGTCAACCGCGGAGTTTCGAAAACTTTGGAGGAAATTCTATAGGCTATTAAAAATTACTGATGACAAAGCCTCAAAATATGAGCCTCGCGCCAATGCAAAGGACACGTTTCAATCTCAGACACGAACCTCACATTCCATCACTAAACGCGAGGGTTACGTTTCAACCCTAAACGTGAACTTTACGTTCCTTGCGTTTCTCTGCTAAACGCGAGGGTCGCGTTCCCGCACTGAGCGTGAGGTCATATCTTCTCACTGAACGCGACAGTAGCAATTCAATTTCAGACACAGACCCCACACGAGGGTCACGTCTCTTCAGTGAACACGATAGTCACGTCTCAACTCCAAAGTGAGGCCTGCGAGACCCGCGTTTATGTTATGACGGCGAGACCCGCGTTCAATGCGAGATCCGCATTTTCCCTGTAACAGACAGCTATGAAAGTGTGGCTATTATACCCACTTAATAAGGAGTAAATCTCCATTATAGAGATATTTAAGGGTCGGTTACACTCAAAATCCTCTATAAATAGTTGTTGCACAGCTGACGAAAACACACAGAGTATTAGAGGAGAAAAGATTGAGAAAAAAGAGAAGACTCTTTACAACTTGTTGAGCACAAGTTTACTTTCAATCTCTTTGAGAGTTCGGCCATTGTTTAAGGTTTATACTTTACCCAATGCGCTGTCACCGAGAGCAAGAAGATCCAACAAGTTTCAAGTCTGGCTCGTCAACAGAGAACAAGAATCACTCTTCACTATCACAGGAAGAACCTACTATTAAACAAAGGGGAGATTCAACTCTTCCATCTTTTGCAATCGGATATTGATCCGTTGTAATTCTCTTTTAAATCAATTAAAGATTTTTACATCTATGTTTCTGACGTACAAGAAATACAGACACTTCTCTCAGTTTGTTGTCATCTTGAACTGTTAATTTGTGATGGTCAAAAATACCATGACCTATTGAGCTTGTAACGGCCTTTGTCTGCTACTTCTCTACTTAAGCATCAGACCACTACCCATGGTTCTTTTAGTTGCATTAATGTAATGCCAGAGGTCAGCAATATTTAAATTCAATGTTCTAGACAAAAATCTGAAGTTTTATAGTGGATGGCTTTCCCATAATTAAGCATGTAGGTACATCTCCTCCAAGTTAAATAATACTATAGTGTATTGAATTGAAAGCACAATTAAGACCCCACCACTATCAACAATGACTGAGAACTATCTTGACAAACCGGCATATAGAATGAAAGAAAAACTTAAAACATAAGGATGACCATGAAATCAAAACAGTGCGCAATAGTCTTGCATCTATAAAGTCACTTCTCTGCAATCACCTACACATTCTACAGAGATGCAAAAACAAACTGCTAAATAAAAGCTTGCAATACCTTCTTCACAATGCCCAAGTCCTCAGTAACAACCTGTAAGACCCCAGAAAAACAGCTTTAATGTATTTCAGGTTTGTGCGTTTAAGGGAGAGAATTTTCATCTAAAGAGATCTCAAGATATAAGAATAATGCTATAACTGCAGTAAGATACATAACACCCTTGCCTTGGCTTTAGAAAAATCCAGCATCTCGATCTCAAAATGCAATTCGTCATTGACAGGAAAGGCTTCTGGGGCTGTTACTGGACAATCATCCTCAGCAAAATGAATTTCAGGTTTCATCTTGAACTGTGAAATTCAAGGCTGTTAGGACAAAGTTTGAACGAATAAAAAAAACACTATATAATTATAATCATTAATAATAATAATAATAATAATAATAATGAGCAAGTAACAATAAAAAAAATTAAAAAACTTCATCTTGTCCGTTGGAGGCAAATGGTAAAGATCTAACATAAAGAAACAACTGATACTTTGAGTTATAATAAACCTTTCACACATAAAGTACTTGATTGTGATTGAAAAATTAACACAAAAAAAAAAAAACAAGTTCATTTGTGAGGATGTATCCATTTCATAATGAACATGCATGATTCAAATAGCACAATTAGAACATAACAACCATTTTAACTGAAGGTCAATATGATAAATTTCTCAAAGAATTAACTTGCTAACATATAGTTATTGAAGTTGAAGATAAATATGACCATTAACATGCAAAACAAAGCACAAAATATTATGACAAAAATTGGATATGATAGTTACTGAGAAAAAAAAATATTAACTTCATGGGCAGACAGTCTTTATGGATTCAAGAATGCAAGGTTCTGATGGCTAGAATTTCTACAATCTATAAAACCATGGAACCCATATATTTATAATATGGATTAGAGAGCTCTAAGATAATACCATTGCCACTTCACCTTCAACATTGTGGGAATGCCTTCGGATAGTCCAAGTATCATTTTGCTCTTCCCCAGGACTTGCCTGACAGGATAACCATTCCCTGTTGCAGTGCATTAATGGCAAAGATTAATCAGTTCCTAGAAACTTTAGCTGAATAATACAGTTACTGACACGAAATGCACTAATAGAATATCTGAGGTTATATCTCAATCAAAAATAATGGAAAACAACATAATGGACCAATCCCAGCCTTTCTGTGCCTCTGGGTTTACATATTACACATGTATGCTGGGTAAGGTTTATAATTTCAGCTTCAAATGGGAAAATGTTTACCAACTGGACAAATGATTACAGACCTTAGGAGGCATATTGAATTACTAAAAGAGCCAAAATTAATAAACCTTGACTTAAAAACATTTTTAGATAACAGAGCATGTTCACATACTTTTCATTTTCTTGTTGTTTTATTTATAAGCAAGACACCAGTAGATAAAGGGATTTTCCACCTAATCCTAGGTGACTATGACCCCAGGTACTAAAGGAGCCAAAAATTAATAAACCTCGACTTGAAAACATTATTAGATAACATAGAATTTTGCATACTTTTCATTTTTCTTGTTGTTTTATCTATAAGCAAGAAGCCAACTTTGGTAAATGGATTTGCCACCTAATCCTAGTTGACCATGACCCCAGGTGAACTGTAGAGTCTCAACAAGCTAATACAACATAAAGGCTGCTGAGCGTGCAAGCGTTGTTAGAGTTTCCTTAAGAGTGAACGGCACAACCACCTTAGAAGAGCAACCAAGAGCTAGGCAGTCACAAGAGACAGGAATTATGCGGCAATTCACCAGTATAGAATCTACTTAAGTAATCCACTTTCTTACTTTGGTGATTTCAACGGAAACAACTCAAGCTGAAAGTTCTGTAGATTATTCGATAACCCAAAGCATACCACTTACTTTGCGTATTCTTCAAGAACAATCTGTTTAATTGACCGGGGTTACCATGGAACATCGTGCACATGATATAACATGAACTAGTCTTCTCACGTACATTTTTTTTTTAAAGAAACTCTTCTCATGTACATGAACAGCTAGGTAAGGCCCAAGGATCCCCAAACTGGCTCCTATTTCCCCACTATACAGCTGTACACCATATCCAGACGGCAAGCAGAAATCATATTCTAGTTCCACAAAAGACCCCCTAAAAAAACAAAGCTATCCTTTAAAATTTGAAGCAATGTGGGTGAAAGAGGAGTACAGTTCTTATTCTTCTCATGCATGCATAAGCTGAATGGGAGTTTTTTCCATTTTCAGTCTTCACTAGAGAGATAATTGCAATAATTAATCAAATAAGGAATGCAGTTAAATAAGGGATCCCAAAGGTCATGCTTTGACAATGTTTTCATTAGAAATCTGTTATATATCTCAAGACTCGTACCTTTGTCGTGTTTTTATTAGGACTGAGTTATTGTATGTATCCCACCAAGAATTGTATATTTGTAAGGAATCAATTTTAGTATCTCAAGAATCACGCAAAAGACTACATAGAGGGTGGATCTGTTTAAAAAATTAGGACAAGTGAATAATGATGAATGAGGAGTTTCTTTTGGAAACTAATGCCTTCATGACGTCCTCTTCTGTATCTCCTATATTCTTCTTCCTCTTCCCCGTTTGTTCTCTGTTAAGATCAAAGAAGAGTAAACCTCTTTTCATCCAATTTTCTCATATATCCCCAAATCCTTGTCCTTGCTATCTTACAACCAAGCTTAAAAAGTTCTTTCCAAGCACATGACATCAGGCCACCACCAGTATCACACAAAATTCCTGCGCAAAGTTTCCTTTTCAAGAGCAGTCAAAGCACAGGGAAAGTTTTTCAGGAACTTTCTTCTCATATTCATACTGTCAAAAAGGCACTCCAGCACCAAGCAACTCACTCATTTTCAAGGCACCACTATATGCAAGAAATCATTAAATTTGAGACTGGCTGAACTTCTGACCATAGACAAAGCATTTTGGCACTACAGGGAAAGCTCATCGGGTGCATGAAAGAAATGGAACCATCAAAATTTTCATGCTTCCAGACTAAGACTTCATAACGCCATCATGGACTCCGTGGTAATAGCATTCTGCTAGCCAGTTCTTTAAATCCTTTTCCAATCAACCAGACCCTCCTCCACCACTGATGTATTCCTGAGACGGATTACTGAGGATGTGGCATGTGCCTCCGCTCTTGTGTCAGATTCAGAAGAACAAATCGGAAGTGTTCGGCCCAAGCATCCTAAATGCTACAGATCTTGAGGGGGCTAATTCCACTCTTCAACCGATGTGTTGGAATTTGGAAAGCGTCAATGGTGACACCACAAAGATTATAGACTATTCTCCCCCACCTACTCCCTGCAACAAAACCGCCCTTGCCCTCATCCTCGGCTGAATATAAACCAATTAGGCTGTGAACATGGAAAAAGAAAACTGATCCTAGGCTGATTATAAACCAATTAGGTTGTGCAATGTCATCTACAAATGGCAGAAAAGGAATAACAAACTCTTCATCGTAGCTAGAAGATACAAGTTTCCATTAAATGTGAATGCAATGACTTCGGTTTGGAAACAAACAGCAAAATTATGTTTTCATCCAAAGATAGGCCTTAATGGTGCACTTAAAGATATGACAAAGTGTTTATATGAAAAGGCCGAGTCAAAAATTTATGAATAAGTTGTCAAGAACTCATCCACACCCAAACATACAATTAATAGTCAAAAACAGACATAATGCAGAGTGCTTAAAGTGAGTACATAAGAGAGAGGTGCTCAAACAGCTCAATTTTGAAAGCTATGAGCTATGGTTTAAAATCTCAGTATCGATATCAGTATCGGCCAATGGTTTTTGTATCAATATCGGCAATACCGGGTGTCAATACAAGCAATCTTATCCATAATGATAATATTGGCCTCGATATCATCTAATATATTAGTGTTAATATTGTATCGGGTACATCAAATACAATATTGCTATATGTATCAGAAACGGACAATTTTTTAAACCATTGTACGAAACAAGACCTGATTGTTTTTTAAAGGTGAAGTAAATCATACTCATAATTGATATGTTGAGGATGATGAAAAACACCTCTGTATGAGATCAACAAACGGAGAATTCAGTTGTTTCACAAACAGTCATAATCATTTCACAGGTCACATATACACAGCAAAATTGACTACTAACAGCGCATATACATACATCTTTAATGATGATCTTTAATTAAAAAAAGGTGGTACAGAAGTTTATCAATTAGTAAAGACTGGTAAGGGAAACTACCTCCATGCTCAGATCTTGTGGAGTGAACTACTACCCCATCCAGTGTTCGAGTAGTACAATGATATATAACCTATAAAACAATTAGAGAACAATCATATCACTAAGCCGAAAATGAGGAATTTGGAGAAGCAATTAAGCGGAAGTAAGAAGAAAAACAAGAGCCACGATACCGATCAAAAGTGTAGATTTGACATTGATATTTATGAAAGATGAAGGCATAATAAGCTGTTTGCGCTTGCATAATCCTCCGTTTTATAATTATCACACAATAAGCAGCTCATTACAATTTGCCAAACTAGTTCTATAATGGGCACTGCACTTCCTATCCTCTCAATTAAATAATTCACCACTCAACAACAACTCTCCATTTTTAAGCCCAAATATCAACTACAAATTCACGATTTTTCAATATTAGAATTTCTCATTTCCTATAAGAAAAACAACAGAATTGCCCAAAATCTTGAATTTCAAGCAGAAAATTCAGTATCAGCAAAAAGTTAGATAGTTAAACCTGATCTCCTTCAACAGGTACCGCATCGCCACCCCCTGGTCTGATGATTGCTTTCATCAAACTTCCAGGTGTAACCTTTTTCCTCCTAAAAATCAAAACAAATCGTCAGCTCATCGGGATGGACTGCGATCGCAGAGAGAAACGTGACGGAATCGGAGATTACCTCTTCTCCTCCTCTTCAGATGGCTTCTTCTTCTTCGGGACGTACTCGCGCTGCTCGGCTTCCGGCACCCCATCACCGCTCGTTCTCGAATCGAGTTCACGGAGAATCTAGAGAGACGGGTCAGCGGTGCAAAGTAAGCACCGAAGATTGAAACCCTAGTTCGAGATTTTGGGGCGGGGTTTCGAGAACCGGAGGAGGACAGGAATGAGAGAGAGAGAGAGAGAGAGGCATGTGTGTGCGCGCACGCGTGCGTGTGAGCGAGCGCAGACGTCGTTGCCGATTACGACAAATTCGAGGCAGTTGAAAATTGATGAGGCCGGAAGCGGGTACAAATGGGCCGGGCCTGTTATTCTTGCAGCGCTTGTTGCATGACAAGTGGAGCTAGCGCACCCCCCGCGTTATGCTTATTTTAACTCACAACTCTGGCTAACTCAAATTTCAACGAAACAGCTTTTTAAAAAAATAATAAAAAATCTAATTTCTAACTTCTTCTTATATTTCTTCTTGCAAAGCACTAAATTTCAAACACCCATAGTCCAATTTAGTATTAGACGGTCAACTTAGCTATCCACTGCTTCTGAATTCAGGTTCCCATTTGAATCTAATTGTTATAAGAAAATGGTAAAAAAAAAAAAACAAAAGAAAAGAAACATACTAAACAAATCAAGTCAGCGTTAATGATAGCAAACGACCCTCTATGTTATTGTAATATCATCATCACAAAAATTCAGCAATTTTCGAAACAAATTCCGAGAGAGCTCGAAAGGAGAGTTTTGAAGAAATCTCAAAAAGAAGAACAACTCATTCAAAAATAATTTGCAAATAAACACAAGTGCGCCTATTTCTCTTATCTATTCAACTATTTTGTATGCTTAAAGCGTTGGAGGGCTTTGACCGGGAGATCAAAACACAAACAGTAGCAGCTTTTTGTTACTTGCAAGGGATTTGTTCATCGACTCAAATTTCTCCTTTATCACCGACTTAAACTTGAATTGTAATTCCCACAAAAAGATCAAATTATATTATTTATGATCTTAGTAAACATTTCCCTAATCATGTCAACCGCATAAAATTAGAATTTTATAAATAGTTTTCGTTAGATTCAAGACCCATCCACCTCCCATTCAATCAGAACCTTAAAAAAAACAAGACCCAGTCACTGAAAGTCCGAAACCAACCATCTCAAGATTGATGAAGTAGTTCACCAAACGCTGAAAACAACACACCTGCTTCATTGACCTCAACCTAATAAAGAGCCTCTATGTGATATGGATCCCTATCCAACAGTAACGACAGCTGAGTTGCAATCACACACCATACAAATATCTTGCACATGATCACAGCCAAACAAAACACCATAGAGAACACAAAAAACAAAATTTAATCACTATAAACTAATCAATACTTAATTATGCAAAGTCTGACCAAGTCGAAAAAGACACAGAAAAGAAGAACTCAAGACTTCACAAAAAAACCTGTTTGTTTGGTAGAAAATGGCCCAGACAATGAACGTTTGCTCCCAAATTTGTTGGCCCTACCAGCTTTTCCACCGAAGTTGTTTGTGTGGCTGGAAAAAAGAAATGGGCTCAAGTCTGTGGGCCTCACGAGAATTTGGCCTTCTCAGTTTTCCTCTCATTTTGGATGAAAAACGCTATAATTCTGACAAGCTCATAAAAAATTGTTTTGTGGTGATTGAGCTGTGTTAGGTGGTGATTTATTGGTGATTGAGTTGTGTTTTCATAATATGTGGGATTCAATTTTGCTTTTCTTTTTCTTGTTCTTGAGCTTCAAACAAGACTCACATGAAAAAATGAGTTAGGCCTCAATTTTGTTTTTCTTTGTAGGTTGATTAGAATTTTCTAAGAGAAAATTGACAGACATCATCAGTTACCTTGAACCTATTTTTCTTGACAATCAGACCTAAGTTCTTCTCACAATTTGTTTTTTTTTTTTTTTTTTTTTTTTTGGGGGGGGGGGGGAGGGGGGGGTGGTGGCGGGGTTCACTAAAAATAATAAAAATGTAACAGGCGCAGTGTAGAGAAAATCCAAACCCCCATCCAACCGCCCGATCACTCACCCTTTTGTTTCTGGCCCGTACATTTGTCTTTTTGTCTTTGTCCCTTCTCTAATTTATTTAATAATCTCCATGATTTTACAGGGGAGGAAGAGTAAATTCGTGATAGGACATGGTTGAAGTTAGTGACTAAGACCAGGGGTAAATGAATCTAAAGGAATATGAAATGGCAAGAAAAAAGGATTGGATCCCAACGTTTCAAATTAAGAGGCTTTCATGTTGTCATTTTTTGTTGCTGTGTCCACCTAGTATGGATATAAAATTCTTTCATGAGGAATACCTCTAAATCCTAACGTTTTGAATATTTCATTGGCCTTGCGATGAAAGTGTTGATCCATGTGGCCGGCATCTTTTGTAGAAAAGGAAGCATAAAAACCACCACACACCATGACCATGTCTCACAGTGCGTGTGTGATAGTTTCTTTATACACGACTGCATGTTTCCAGACGGCATCAATGTGTTACGAGGATCCAAAAAGATTATATTTTAAAAAAAAAAAAAGTTGTGTTCTATAACATTAGAATGCTAATGCCAAAAGCATGGGTCCAAGTTAATAAGATAAAGCAAAGTTCTTCCATCAAAATGTCACATAACATCAGTTAATTATCTGGATTTTGCTTGATAACCAACTGAATATTTATGTATTTCTTGGGTAAGAAGTAAAGCTGAAAACTCTCTACATTACCAATTCGAAGGAACAGACAATTGACAACACAGGCACTGATCTGTTCACAGGAAGGCTGTGTCACAAGAAAATACCATATCCCCCATCTTCAGCAGAATCGAACAAAGTTTATAATTAAAAATAAATTATAAACTAAATAAACTGATAACTTGCAATACTATTTCCAATTACACAATACTATTTTCTTTAAATATTTTCTTTTTCATTATGTACAAACTCAAAGATGAACTGAAATGTATTCAACAAAATATGGAGTAAAGTTTCGCCAAACTGAAGCTTACGAGGAAAGGCATAAGCTCAGCCGCATAGCTGCCACCTACAAATATAAGATTCCTCTGAAAATTCAAACTAGCAGTAATTAAAAACTCAGGTCCAGTTTATGACCGTATGAAAACTCCAGCGTGCAGACAAGCTTTTCGGCAACTCTGGCAATTTTCCTTGCCCCCATCTGGTAAGTAAACAACAATGCCGGAGGAGAAAATCACTACACATTCTACTGAGCATCTAAAAAACACAGGATCGTTTAGAAATCCAAATCAAGCAAGCAAGCAAAAAGAAGAATTGTCCTGACTCTTCGTATGACAACAAACCTTGCAAACTCAAAAACATCCGACTTATTATTACTTAACTCTTACAAGTCCAGAGTACATATTTAGTTCCATACATATCATGTTTCAACGCTGCAAACTGATCTCTCATCTTCACATTGTTTTAAGAACATATGCATTACAAGCTCCACACCATCAGTTGACATTCTAATCATTAATGCTTGAAGTTTGGATCTTTGATAATTGTCACAGGGCACGATGCATTTGACAACACATAGTTCGTTACACTGCCCAGCAGAATCCTGCAAAGAAACATCCAAGGTACAAAAAAAAAATGAAAAGTTTAATCATCCGCTATCAAAATAATTTACATGGATTCACAAATTTCAAGCTTAAGATAGTATTAATACAATAAACAGAAGATGAGATGCATATAAATACAAAAGCAACCCTATAGGGTTCAACATTAGAATGATTCACACACCACTTCATGTATCGCAGTAAAGAAATGGCAAAAAATGTAAACCAGGGACCGACGAGCAGCAACTTAATTCATTCGAATTTCAGTAAAGGAAGCTTTTGTCTAGGAAGCTTGGGGACTTGAAGTCACAAGTTAATCGCCTCTTTAGACAACGGACAAACTTGAAAATTTGTTGGTTTATGTTGCATATGACAGGAGGGGGCAAACTCTTAGAATAACAGAATTTCCTCTGAAAGTTGTCGAGGAAGCACGTATTCAGCCATTAAATCCAATTGAACCACCACAACATGTGACTAGCGAAGAACTGAAGAATGTGGGTCTGAAAACTTAACATATGCAAGCAAGCAAACTACAGGTGACATGTTGGGTCATCAATGAACATGTATATGCAACCTTTCCAAATGAAAAGCCTCAGGATGCTCATGCATATTGGCAAAGTTTTTCACACACCTACTGATCTGAGAATGGATGATTGTTGAACTACATGCTATGAAAAAATGTCACTTAAAGATTCAGGTGCGTACAAGTATTTAGCAAGTGGCATGCATCAATAGGCGCACAGCTCCCATAGAAGACACTAGCTAGACGCAAATTCTGGCCACGAGAGGTTGTTTGAGAACTGATCATGAATTGCATGCTACCTCCTGACTTGTGTTCTTCAGAAATCTTTTTCAATGGAGTGTATTCTAGCTAGGAGCAAGAAATTCACTCCATAGCTTTCCAATGCCCTTATTATCGGTTAAAGACAAAAACCTAAGCTGAAGCAAGGATAACAATTTTGTTTGCAGAATTTGAGAATTCTATCAATAAAAATTTTACGATAAAGCAAGCACGCATATCTTCAAGTCATGTCCTATTATGTTGGTTTATGTAGAAGCCACCATGTACAACAAGCGGTAAGGTAGTAAAAATCCCCTTAAGAGTCCCAAATGCCTACCACTACAAGGCACAGAATGGATAGTTGCAAATTTAGAAGGAGAAAAGAGAGAAAGGGATGAAAGTGTGGGAGACATCAAGTGCTTGCCACTGTGTCAAACAGGGTGATGCACTACTAATTTGTGCCGATGTAGGTCACAAGTCAGAACACATTTAAATCTCAAACCAATGAGGAAGATATATGCACAGGCTGAAAATATAAAAAAGGAGCAGAATATCCAAATATCAAACTCCCATAATTGCCATACATCAGACTGACCAACTTGTGAAGCAAGTTTATTTCTCTCTAATCCTTTCTCCTCTTTTAGTATTTTGCGATCTTACACTCAGACCACAGAATAATTATTTTGAGATGCAACTTTTAATGTTCAAAAAGATTGAGTTGCCAAGAAATAAGATTTGTATGCTAATAAAGTAATAAGTTTATAGAAACAAAATACCTTGTCAAATTGCTTTCTGATTTTTGCTTCCTATCATCGCATGTATGCAACTATGCAACCCATATTAGGCACCTAAGTTGGTTATTTTCTGTTTGGTCCAATGCTTTTAACTATAGACAGTATGATATGGAAACCCACCTTTCTAATTAGTCAGTATGAACTCTTAAAAGGTAAGACCTTGTGTGAGTTTATAACCCAAGCCCACACCCTTACACCACTAAGGGCCATGACCCAGTGGCGGATAACACTAATCGAGTGAGAACATTGCATAATCTCTTGGATTGGACAGAACTATGTTGATAAAGGAACAAACATTGTTTCCATCATTTGGATCCTCGTAAATTGATTTAAAAGGAGATGGGAAGTTTCAAGTAACAAAAGACATTAGCTATGTAAAAGAATTTAAGTTAACTGGCAAATTGGTTAGAGAAGGATTAATTTAGAGAATTACTCAAAACACTTATAATTTTAATTGAGTTATATATTTAAATAAAAGATAGTGTGCTATGATTATTTAATCCTCTGTCATTCTAGAGATAAAATATACATCCATCTGGATTTAAACTTGGGGTGGATCTGATAGCATCTCAGAGTCCCTAACTTTCACTCAGTTCATCAAAACTTCGAGATTATGATATTACCAAGAAAAATGTTTTCATATTCTAACACAATCCAATCAATATATAATAAGCAACTATTTTTTTTAATTCCCTAATTAATAATTTCTAAAAGGACAGATCCGAGAGTCACAGTGACAGAAGTACAGAAAATCAAGAAAAATAAGAAGAGCT
This sequence comes from Agave tequilana, assembly GCA_038442645.1. NCBI lineage: Eukaryota > Viridiplantae > Streptophyta > Magnoliopsida > Asparagales > Asparagaceae > Agave > Agave tequilana. Next base: position 42,379 of record JAVJIF010001687.1, read on the forward strand.
TAGCTATATGCTCATGCTCGGATCACGAAAGAAGAGGATACTGTAATAAATTTAATAAACTTAATTTATATTTGCAATTACTAAACTAAATAAAAGAAGAAAAAAAATATAGTCGCAACAAACCTCTGGAGCTGGCCGAGGCCTCTGCTCCCCATGACCAGTGAGTCGAGCTTCAGATCGTGCACCGCCTCGCAAAGCTTCTCCCTCGCGTCTCCCCAGTACAGCTTCGTGACGATCGTCACCTGTTCGATCCATCAATCCCCAAATTCACTAACAAAATTTACTTAAAATCAGCTAATTAATCAATTAGTTATTACCTCCTTCTGCCTCGAAGTCGTGTCGAGCAAGTCGAGCACCTCCATGTCGCATTCCAAATCGTAGTGCTTCATCGCCGCCGGATCTCGGAATTCCGTCAGCGGAATCAAAGCTACACACAAATCTCGATAATCAGAAAACAAAACGAATATATAAAACTAGAAATCTAAATCAAGATTTAAATCAAAGAGCTCTCACGAGATCCAGATTTGGACCAGAGGGCGTGCTTGGACTCGTCGGGCTTTCCTGGCATCACATGGAGGACGACGAGGGTATCGCCCTTGTCGAGGAGGTTCTCCACCGCCCACTGCAGCGCCCTCTTGCTGCTCTTCGAGAAGTCCAGCGCCACCCCGATTTTGCGATCTCCCCCCATTGAATTGATCTCGAGCTAGTAGTCACAAAAAGCGAATGTTGCCTTGTTTGCTTGTTTGTTTGATAAAACTTGCAGATGATTTTTGACGATTTTTTTTTTTTTTGTAAGGAAGTTTCTTGGATGCTTCCGATTAAGCTTTAAATATCGGTGTGCTGGACCCAGCAATATGTAAGGCCGAGCTAAAGTTTTCTTAAGAAACTGATGGGCCTTCTGGGGAGTGGGGACCAACTGGCTGAGCCCAGATCATAGTCCATAGCCCAGTTGAATTTTAACCCCATCCAATTCATCGTGCACTGCTTCAGATCACTGGAATTGGGCTGGTTCGTTTCCATCGGCCACAAACATAAGACAACGGAGGGATTTGGCTTGCTTTTTGTGGTGCACCTTTGTCAATTTATTCTTTGCTGCTGTCTTGTGCACGTGCAATGCGCGGGTATAATTATTTGAATTTGTAATTAAATGACTTTCAATGTATAGTAATTAATTGGACCATTAATTAGTTGCTTGGTTGGAACACTAAAAGAGAAATGTGAAGCATAACAATCGCAGGTTTTGAGAGCGAGGGGTGAAGAAAAAGTGGGGCTCATGAATCTTATCTTTTAGGTTGTGATTAGTGTAGACAATTTATTGTTCTTCTCTTCTTTTGAGCACATTCATTACAAATTTCTTCTCATGTTAGTATATATTGTAGATTTATTTGCAGGTGATGGTTGCAAGGAGATCCATCTTTAGAGTTCAATATTCGAATAATGGCTCTAGTATAAACTTGAAACTAGGACTTAATTCTCACAATTGATATTAAACCCTTTTCCACCTGAGATGGACTAAGAGACTTCATCCTTAATTAGGCTTTTAATTTAAACACTTAGACATTGATTCAAGTGTTGTAAAAAATTCTAGCAATATTTCGTATTAATTTGAAAAAAATGCAATTAACATGCAAAATCTTGTCACAAGATTAACTATATTATATTAATCCTAGTTTGGGGGTAGGATGCAGCGAGGAGCTCACCTGACTGCTAACTGATCTGTGAAATATTTTAGTTCCTGAGATCTGGGATGAGTGCTGAAAGTAATGACATATGATGATGATGCTTCTTATTTTACAATGGAATGATCCACATGATACTGAATCATTTCACCTTTTTTTTTTTTTTTTTTAAAAATTGTAGCAGCAAGTGGGTGAGTTGTGACTAATAGAATTATAAAACATTACAGAGTTTTTCATCATTGAGAGGAGAGAACCAGAGTTGCAAGCTTCTTTAGTTATCTATTTTGCTCGGCATTACCAAAAGCTGATCTCTCTAGTAGAAGTAAACTAACATGGTTTGTTCCTGTACTGAAGTGAATATGTTTGGTATCAACTCAAATGACTCTCTGTTTGGTTTCTTCATTGTGTAGATGGACTATTGTGCAGCTCCACGTAGAGTAATCAATCTGCAGGCCGTCGAATACACACAGTGTAAAATCACAGGACGTCAGACTCAAAGTGGCAGCACCTCTGGGTTTTGGGCAGTGGTTTTAATATTATCAGTCACGAGAAAAGTGGACAGAAAATGCAGTGTAGAGGTCTCTTGGTCCTAGCTTCAATTGAGACCTCTACAAGTTGAGACCATTGACCATCTTAATGCTTCATTGCCCTTTCTCGACAAGTTTGTGAAATCCTTTACTTTATATGTTTAGTCTTTGGAGGCGACCAGATTCTACTGAGTTGTTGTGGACCTCTTGGAGAAAGAGTCGGACCTTGGGACATAGGTGTTGCTGCTTGTTTTGGGCTTTATGGAAGGCGGGGGTTTAAAAAAAAAAAACTACACTAATCAAAGCACAAGTATTAATTTCTTGGAGCTTATTTTTAGACTTCATATAATAACAAGAGTTACAAATAATTCAGCTGTATCTCTAACTATAACCATCGGAAAACACATAGAAGTTGACAAAAAATTAACAGATTAGCTTATAATGATCTTTTCATTTAATTTTTATCGAGACAAACAATATGCATGCAGTCTAATTGCAAGAATAATAGTCTCTTCAATATCATCAGACTAAACATAAACTTAATAAGTTATGAGATTCAGTTTGAGCTGACGACTTTGTGTGCCAGTTTGATTCACGCGCGAGGAAAGTTGAATTATGCGGTAGAGTCTGTACGAAGAGATTTTTATTAGAAAAGAAAACACGGGTCTCAACTATAATAAATTTTCTGATAATTTTCAATCCGCGCGCGAGAAAACGCACAAAAGTGTACATACGAACCCCACCTCTAAAATCCCATGAAACTCGTGTTGAATTTTAGTGGACTAATTTTCTGCAGTCAAATATGTTTTTTTAAAAGCTGATAGGCTGAGTTACAGTGATTATTTAAGAGAAATAAAAATGCCGTGTGTGAGCAACTGAGCTGTGCTGTGGGAATCTTACATTTCTTGGGCCTATTGTCTACTGTCCCTGTGTCTTCTACCACAAAAGCCTTGAATGCTCAGTTCCGAGCTTCAACTCCATTCTCAAATCTCCTAGGGGGAAAAGTTTTTTTTTTCCTAATAAAAGAAATGGAAGGTGAAATTCACCATCACTACCACCCCAACGACACCGACCACAACCACTACGTCATCTCCGACGACGGCAACGGCAACGGCGGCACCAGCATCCACATCACCGCCCTCGACGGCATCGTCAACGTCAACTCCCTCTTCACCTTCGCTGTCTTCATCGGCCTCGCCTGGAACCCCTCCGACCCCACCACCATCACCTCCGGGGACTGCTCCGCCTCCCCCGCGTCGCCGAGTCCATGATCTCCTTCCACGTCTACTCCTTCTCCTCCTTCCTCTTCTCCTCCCTCGTCGCCCTCTGCCTCAAGCAGGCCATCCGCATCCTCCGGCCTCCCACCCGCCCCCGCGCCCTCCGCGTCAATCGCGCCGCCCTTCGCGCCGGCATCCTCGCCTCCGCCGTGGGCTCCGTCTTCGGATGCGGATTCCTCATGCTCGCCCTCGTCGACGTCGTCCAGATCAAACTGGCCGAATCGGATGCGGCGGGGCCACCGTCGGCGCCGTCGTCGCCCTCGTCACCCTCATCCCCGCCGCCATGCTCATCTACATTGGTGTGATCTTCTATGCCTTCACTCGCTGAGTTCTCAAAATTGAATTTTTCTGTTAAAAATTGCTTCTTTTTGCTTTCTCATTATATAAATCTGAATCAAAAATTGCATCTTGCTAGTAAAAATTGCTCCTTTTTGTATGGCTTGAATGCATTATCGACAGCCTCAGTGGGCTCGGTCATTGAGATGTTGATTGCTTAGTTTTGAAGCAAATTTATTTACAGTCGTACATTTTGACTAGAATAAAACTTGGTAGAAATTTTGATTGGTGTTTTAGGGTTTAGTGGATTCTTGCCTAAATTCTGCCTAAATTTCCAGCATGCTCACATGGGAAACACTTCCAAAGTCAAATATAAAACCTACCATCACCTCGGATTCTGTAGATTAACACTTCAAAAGTTATTAACCGTACCCATTTCAGATATCAGATCTGATCCATCTCTTAATCTCTCTAAGCTTCAGCCATGGCTGCTGCTGCAAAGGATTACTTTAATTTCCATTGCCTGTGCTACCTCCTGTTTATTCTCTCCACTCTCTCATCTATCTCGTTCATCTACTGGTCTCAGTTCTCTGCCCCTTGCAAGGTTGAATCTGTCTTCGCCTCGCAAGAGCATAACCGAACCTTCAATCTCCTCACCTTCCCTTCTGCGTGGAACCAGCTCTCTTTCTCTCAACACCTTCCACCCAGGAAGCTCAAGATTGCCCTCTTCGTCAAGAGATGGCCTCATCGGAACCTCGCTGGTGGACTCGAGCGCCATGCCTTGACCCTCCATCTTGCCCTGGCCCGAAGAGGCCATGAGGTGCATGTATTCACCACCCTGTCAAACTCCACGCCCCCAGCCTACCCAAATGCCAACATGAACTTCCATCAAACCCCGCCGTCCCCTGCTGGTTACCTCAATCAAGCTCTAGCTTGGGAGCAGTTTCAAATCCAGAACACAACGGGGAAACCCTTTGATGTGATCCACACTGAGAGCGTAGGGCTGTTTCATGGCCGTGCTCGGAATCTTGCCCACCTTGCTGTCTCTTGGCACGGGATTGCTTACGAAACCATACACTCGGACATTGTTCAGGATCTTCTCCGAGGACCTCAAGACCCTCGGCACCCTGTAGTCACAGAGAGAATCCCTAAGGTGATTGAAGAGGTGAAGTTCTTCCACGATTATGCCCACCATGTAGCCACGAGTGATCACGTGGGGGATGTGCTCAAGCGAATTTACATGATTCCAGAGGAACGGGTACATATCATTGTCAATGGAGTGGACGAAGAGATTTACAAGCCTGATTCATCGAGGGGTGAGGAATTTAGAAGGAAGGTTGGGGTACCGAGCAATGCAACATTAGTAATAGGAATGGCAGGGAGGTTAGTGAAGGATAAAGGGCACCCTCTCATGTTTGAAGCGTTGAAACAAATTCTCATGGAGAGTGAGAGCTTTCGAGAAAATGTTGCGATCCTTGTTGCCGGAGATGGGCCATGGGGTGGTCGATACAAGGACCTCGGGCCAAACTTACACGTTCTCGGCCCCTTGGAGCAGTCCCAACTGGCAATGTTCTACAACTCTCTGGATGTTTTCTTAAACCCTACACTTAGAGCTCAAGGTCTAGATCATACATTTATAGAAGCAATGCTTTCTGGAGTTCCCATCATGGGGACCCGGTTTGCTAGCATTACTGGCTCGTTAATCGTGAGCCCAGATATCGGCTACACATTTTTACCGACAATAGATTCGCTCAAGAAGTCTCTGTACAAGATATTGGAGGACGGGAAAGAAACTCTGAGAAAGAAAGGCGAGCTCGCAAGAAGCAGAGCAGCAGGACTCTTTACTGCCATGAAGATGGCAGCTGCATACGAGAGACTCTTCCTGTGCATCTCTAGAGAAGCCGAAGTGGACGATAAAAGTGATTACTGCACATACCCGCTTTCATTCGATCAAACCTGGTGATTTGCTATTGCTATTGCACGTACCTGGTGATTTTCTATTGCTATTGCTCGACCCACTTCCATTTTTGTAACATTAGTGCTCCTATAAACAAGATTGTAGTGATGTAGTGCTGCTTCCACTTAAGCTTTAATGGGTAACGAGATGTCAATCCCTTGTTATTGGGAAAATTTCCATTTTGGTGCTCCTCTAGTAGTATATATAGCAGAGCAAATGAGAGCTTGGTATGTACACTGAAGAGTGAGGACTGAAAGAAATGGAGTTTTCAATTAGGTGCCTCTGCTTTCTTGGTTTGTTTGTGGTTGCAAGTATTGCAGCATTTGAAGGAGCTGATGGTGCTGGGGAGTGTGGGAGTGTTCCTGTGGAGAGGATGGCCTACAGGATGGCGACGTGTGTGTCGGCATCTCAGGACAGCGAGTCCCCGGTCTCGGACGGGTGCTGCTCGGCGGTGCATAACCTAGGGAAGAACCCAAGCTGCCTCTGTGCCGTCATGCTGTCAAACACCGCGAAGAGCGCTGGAGTCAAGCCTGAAGTAGCCATGACCATCCCCAAGAGGTGCAACCTCGCTGATCGCCCTGTCGGCTACAAGTGTGGAGGTGAGTTCTTGTAATATTTCGCCAACATTGACTTGGTATCTTCTGTTCTTGCTAACACCGTGTTCTACTTTCTTGCAGCTTATACTTTGCCATGAAGAGGTGAAGATTGAAGAGCGTGTTTCAGTTCAATCTGCCGGCATGCGAAGAAAAGCACTGCCGGCAACTGCTGGAGTGAAGCTATGCTTGCTTTGCTTGTAGCTATTCTGGACTAAATAAAATGCTGGTATTGCTGCGTAGTTTGCCTTTGCTCTTCTATGTCAAGTGTGTCGTTATTACAAATAATTAGATATGATCACCGCGTGCAATATTGGTTTCATGAATCAAATCAGACAAAAACAACGGAGAGAGTGTCGAATTATTCAATAACATCAAGTTTACTATTTACTGGAATGCGGTCTACATCCTACGATTGAAACTGGAACGGATCCCAGGATACAGTTCAACAAATTAAACTTGAAAATTATTTAAAAAAAAAAAAACACTAAAAAATCAGTTTCTCAACGTCAGAGTCTAGTGCAGTAGAGAAAATATACAGTTCTGCTAAAACCCTAAAAACTGAAGAAGGATTTTTCAAAAAAAAAGGACAACGGATTGCATGGAACTGATGCTTCTAGAACAGAGACCTCGCTCACCGCCACTGGTTGGTTCGCTGCACAGCAACCATCCATCTTCAGCAACTTCCAGTGGTACCTGAATTCGTTATTAGTATAAGCACAAGAAATGAATCAGCACAAAATAAACAGCAACACTTTCAGAGTAGCAAGAAGATGATCACTATCCAACTAAATTTGAAACGATGAACTAAACTCATTCAGAGCTCAAAACATCAGATTACCTTCTTCCTATCTAACAGATAGCATTTAGTGTTAACAACATCTTCAGTAATAGTACGATCCTGACAGAAAAAATTGTACCAGTGATTGTCTACATATGTGTGATACTATATATAAAACTTTTCACTGATCAACTGATATATATTACCTTGCCACCATTCTGCTCCTCCTCCAATCTCAGGGTTTGCATACTCAGAACCATCCTTTCTCTCCTTCTTCTCCTACAATATTTTACAACATTCTCCGGTTTTTTTATGAACAAGTATATTGATAGTTGTTGTAACATTTTCACACGATTAGCACGAGATAACACTTACGATGTAGTAGGAAGGACAAGGGTACCGATTGTCTGGATTATAGGGGTAATTGTCTCGGCAACCATAGTCAACAGAAGAGCTCATAGACATGGATCTGAGATTTCACAATGCTCGGCAGTGTTGCTGCCCATTTGAGGTGTGTTCTGGCTTTTTTGGGCACTGCAGCCTTGGAATTTGCTGTCTGCGGAGTTCATTTTACAATTGCAAGGGTCATGTATGACGGAAATAGTAAATCTCAGGCTTTCATCAAGAAAAACATAACCAAGTTTTGGCAGGAATAGTGCCGTAAAAAGGCTCTTGCCTTCACAAAATGTCAATATATACACAGCATGTAGTTGAACATTCCTGCAAGCAAGCAGATCATCCAAATTCCCACATCCATTTGATGCGCAATATAAAACTGCTCACTGAATCTTCTGAAACATGGATCCTTCAATAATAATTTCTATATTTTGAAACGTGTAGAAGATTTGGTTCAACACAACTGCTTGAAAGAATATTGAGAAATACAAAATGAAATATAATTGGTGTCTCAATAGTCCAGAATTTTTGTTCTCTGATTTAAACATGAATACAGAGCTCGCAATAACAAATCAAGCTGAGGGGCAAATTAAGCACCTTCGATGCATTTACCGTCTATATGTTCTTAGAGAATTTAATCTCAAACGATCAAAGTGCACTAATAAAAGATAGTTGGGAATTAATTCTTGGTTATCCTTCAAAATTCAGTACAGTTTCCATAGGTTTTGCATACTAGTAATAATACTAGCAATGTTGTTGTCAATGAAAGAATAATATTGCACAGTTCCAAAAGAGGCAGAGAATTGAGGACAGTTCCAAATGAAGCAGAGAATTGAGCATAGCATCAACAAATAAAAAAAGTAACAACAAATTGGAAGAAGAAGAGAATCTTCATGAACCTGCAACTGCACTCTGAGCATTCATACTCTGCCCCCCAAACGTCCCTAGCTTTTTCGGAGATTCCTGCAGAGTCAGGAGACAATAACTAAGAACTTGCTGTTACAATTCAGAGATAAACAAAATTAAATCAAAATCAGTTTTTTATGTAAGAATAAGTAGAAATAACACAAACCCATGATCCCAAAACCTTCAATTTATGCAACAAAACAATAAATCATCAAATACGCATCAGGCACCAAAAATAAAAAATAAAAAAAATTCAATTCAACAATCACCAACCTTCTTTGAATTTGGTGGGAAGAGGTCACCCAAAACATCAGAAGACTTGGGATTTGGCTCCTTCACAGGGAAATATTGATCAACAAAGGCCTTGGCTGCTCTCTTGTTATCATCCATCATCAAACAAACAACAGCAAACAACAATCTCTCTCTCTCTCTCTCTCTCTCTCTCTCTCTCTCTGATCTACCCTCTCTCTTCTCTATTTTACCAAGGGCAAAGCTTATAAAGAGAAGGGAAAGGATAAGAAGGGAGGCGAAGAACACGTGAAGGCAGAGATGGGTTCACACAATGAGGACAGGCTGCTGCATATAAAGATCCCCCGCGCCCACACCCCCACCCCCGCGACTTCTCCCTACAAAATCCAATTACAAATCTTCTATGGATTTTTTTTCTTTCCTTAAATATTAAACTATATTAATTATTTTCCATCCCCCCAAAAAAAATGCCTACCAATTAAAGCAGTGTTCTTTACTGTGACGTTTCCTTCTTCCTCCCCCCAAATCTATATTTCTCTAATTGGCATGATTTTTTCCCTGTCTGTATTTAATTTCTAATCTCCCCCCCTCCCTCCTCTCTCTCTCTCTCTCTCTCTCTCAATACCTTCTTCTTTCTTAATTCACGAAGGATAAACGCCACATGGGCCACGGGCCCTGGGCCCCGCTCTGGTGGTTGGGGACACGTGAGCAAGGCGATAAACAACTGCCATAGGCCCGCTTTTTCCTCTTATAGCAGTCTGGCTGATGCTGTTTGTGGGGGCTCACTTGTGAATCCAAATTCCAAACCCAATTTTTTATCTGTTGGATTTTGCTTTTTCGTACTTCTTTCTTTTTTTTGCTTCCACGCATTTGATTTGATGCAAATAGAGAAATAGAGATTGAGTGGGTGTGGGCACAAATCATATCCAAAATCTTACTCGTTGAGTGGAGGGAAGAAGAGCTCACTCTATCTCCTCTCCCCTCTCTCTCTTGTTTACTTGGAAAGTTATTGTCCATAGTAATTTTCTGTGGGTGGAGAAGGATTCAACAAGCAACAATGCATCATTGTCAGTGGAGAGAGAACAAGGATCATATGATGTTGTACAAGGTTCAAGGGCGGCCAAGCGGGGTCCGCCGTCGGCAAACCCCTTTTGAGGGGTCGCCGCGTGTTCAAGGACGTAGAGGTTGTTCTCTAGCATGGCGAGCCAAAACACTTGGCGTTTTCGGTGAGGATGATGCAAAATTTATCTGTGTGTGTCGTTTTGAAGATTGAAGAAATGTTTTTAGGCTGGAATCACTCTGTTCTCGTGGAGTAAGAAGACGAAGGCAAATTGTAATGTGAGGAGATATGCGAACTTGTATCTGTCAATTAGAGACAACTTAAAGTGCCATTATTAACAAGATAAAATGAAGTTTTAAGAATGTGCGACAAGTATCGAGTGGTTATGAATGCATTAGGGTTTTTGTGTTATGAGTGCTTTCTGTATGAATTGATCAAATACAATCTTTGAAAAGTTTCAACAGACTTTTCTTCCTCTCTCTCTTCTTTTCTCTTAGAATGGTCAGATAAAAACTCTTTAATTATAGTGGTAGATACCATTTTTGTAGAAAATTTTTCCTTTAATGTATATTCCTCGTTTGTAAATAAATTTCTTTTGATTGAGTCTTAAGCTCAAGACTGCAAAGGAAATGAAAGGCAACTACTTTACTAGCTATATTTACTTATCTTTTGACTCAAAAGCTCTCTTATCTTTCCCCCCTCTTGTTTGGCTGGAAATTAATAATACCTTAAAACAAAAACTATGTGTTATTTGTTCTCCATGCATGTTGATGCAATTGACACAATCAGAGTGTATGCAGAAGAATGCAAGCTCTATTGTTGCCGAAAATTATTGGTTTGGTAGCGGGTTTGTGAATGCACGCACATAGAAAGTTAAGAAAACTTACATTCTCCTAATTCCATAGTAACTTAACAATTATACGTCAAGAAATGAGCCAATTCATTACCCTTGTATTTGTGTTATGTTCACACCACAATCCTCTCAAACATGAGTTGGTCATGAATTTTGCAGGTCTATCTCTTCGATGTTAATAGCATATTCAAATTATCCTCTCATTTGTTTTTCTGCTCGAGTGCACATGCAGCAGAAACACTGAAAAATTTCACCATCTTTCGATTTCAAGAAGACAAAACGATCAAATATTTTCCTAGAAAGGAAGATACCAAATTATCCCAATGCTTGGTTGAATCATCATGCATGACTTTTTAATAGGACACAACCAAGGACAATTAGTAATGCATCCAATCCCCTTGACCCCCCAAGGAGCATAATTTATAAGCATTTTCTTGCAACCTTCACACATATCCCATCTTTCGTAATGTGGGTGCTGGCCATCTTTATCCCGAACCCTAAAGATAATACAAAGCCATAGAGACCCACCCAAATGACTGGACCCGACCCAACCCAACCCAATTGGATCATAGTAAATGATGCACAATCAATCATGCACAATCAACCAAGTGGATAACATATCTCCTTATCCAATCTTAGTTGCCTTTGTGCATTATCCTGATAGGACCACTAAAAAATCCTGGTACTGTAATCTCATAGGTTTTCTTTGAGCCTGTGAAGATTTGATCACCTCCTACAAAAAAAGATCACTAAGGAGTTTGGATCAATGATGAGCACATTTGCATACGTTAGGGTCCCACTGCACCTGCCCTCTCCCAAACTTCACATGCTCTTTGCTTACTCATCCTTTGAGAGAATGAGTCAAAAGACAAAAGGACTCTTCTTCTCACTGAAGGGCCAATTTTAGTTTTAGTTGGTGCGCCCACTCCAACCCACATGGCTGTCACACGCGGACAAATGGTTTCTTGGTCATGTCACGTGACACTTTTCGACTTACATGAATGATTAAAAAAAAAAAAGTCCATTTTATTGAATTGTTTTTATACGTTACTTTATCTTCTATATCATTTATATTACAATAGGAGCCTTATTTTCTCGTGAATCACAAACTTTTCATGAATTGTTCCAATCTCTTACTCCCTTCTTATCCTATTCAATCTACAGATTGTTATTTTGATGAGTACCAATTTAAGGATGGTAGATCCTTTTCCCTCAAATCAATACAGTATACGGCCACATTCAGCGCCCACATTCGATGTTGATGGCCCATGGCCCATGGCACATGCAACTGGTTGTTGGCATGTCAAGTTCGCACTCGTTGACAGCCGATGAAATTTCGAATAGAATCGAATACTAAAGAGGGATTCGTGAACATGTCTGTTCCCATGTCTCAGGTTTGATAAGTATTTCTCATTTAGGATTCGGTCCTTGTTTGAAACTAGAAGAGGATAGTGTCAAGACTTTTAGATCATCCACTAATTCTAACACACAGGAGGAGATTCGAATTTAATGCATTAAAAGATCAGAAACAAAATAAATTGTCGACAAATTTAAATTTTAAGAATAGTGGCCCAAAGCCCACAAAGTTGTTGATGCAAGTGATTTAGGACGTGATAGAAAAGTACGAATATATTTGCATTATTTTTAGAGATTAAAATAGACTCAAACGAAAAACAAAACAAAACGTGGAACTCTATCTAATTACAATGTTACATACACAATGTACAAGATGTGGTATGGTGCATATATAATCTCTAGCATTTTTTAATTAAAAAATAAACACAGATAAATATGTTGTATAAAAATCTAGCAATATTTCCTATTAATTTATAAACATGCAGTTTTAGAAATTCAGCTTGTCTGTCGCGTATTAAACTATATTACAACAATCTTAACATGCAACTATCAAAAAATAATTCAGATGAGAAAAAGCTAGCATGGATAATGCAATTGTAACGTCACTGTCGAGGAGCCAAGTAGCCCGCACTCATGTCCGGGCGTAAAGAAGGTTGTCATCCCATATCGGTAAAGGATCTCCTAGAATTTCAGCTCCTGCTCTTGTACGGAAAAGAATGTCTTTGCTCAGATGGACAGTTGTTGTCCAAAATCAAATAAAGAACAAATAGAAAAATTTTAACAAAGAGAGGTGACAGAGAAGAAAGAGTTGTAGCTGTTTGGTTTTCAGCGTAGAGAATGAACTGCAAGGGGCTCCTTTTATAGCCCTCATGGGTCCTTGCGGTTGTAATAGCTCCCGCTATATCAGCCACGCATGCTCGCGCATGTGGTGTACCTAGCCTGTATCTAATAAATCATAACATTAGTTTTTGAAAGAGTTGATATTTAAACCACTCTACTTTCTTTGTTTTATCCAAGGAGAGACTAAAACAAGGGAGGAAAAAAGGAGGAAAAATTCAAAAATTTCCACTCAAAATCCAACAAAATAGAGGCCAACGATTATAATGATGTTTTCCACACAGAGAACTAACAACATATGAGAGAATTTCTCCATCGGAAAAGAAGCAGCAGCTCATGTCACACTCTCTTCTCATGGGAACGCATAGAAGCAAAATCAGAGGAAGTTTCCTTTCCGTAAAGGTCCAAGTTGCACGTCCTAATTAAGGAATAGAAAAGGAAAAACTCTTTTATCAATTTGCCCACCATCAATAGAGAATTAGAAATAAATTGATGGCCAATGGACCTCTCAGCCTCCCTTTCTTACACCTCTAGAGATTCTAGAAGTCTAACACAACACTGCCCATATTGATCCAATTTAAGAAAACAATGTCAGTGAAAATTCTTAGCATCGTCGATTACGCTGCGTGATATGTGAGCATCTTTCTGCACCTAGATGTCCTCGCTGTTTGCATATATAAATCTTTGCATCACCCTTGTTTGCATACTCGAATTCTGGTACATGGAAGGACTTGCCTTAAAACAATTAACAATTAACAATGAACAATTAACAATGAACAAGCGGGTGGTTAACCATCGAATTTTGATATATGACAGAAGAAGGATTTAGAATAAAATATTTTTATCTCGAAAAAGAAAAAGAAGATTACATGATTAATTTTTTTTTAATTTTTTTTTTTAAATTTCTTTTTTCCCTTCCTTTTCTGGGCTAATAAAATTATGTAAACTACAGGCCTTCTCTTCTCTAATCTCCAACTTTGGCCCAATGGCCCAGCTTAAATTAAACCGAATGGCTGGGCGTGGATCGGGGTTTTGTTTGTTGGGCCAGCCTGAGGCATTTCGTAACATCACTCACTGGAGCGAGGGAGTGGGGGTTATATAAGTTGTCGTCACTGGGAAGCTAGGGTTTTTCGAACGGCTGACGACTCGAAAGAACGCATCCCTTCTCCTCGCCTCGATCTGCTGCAGCCATGGTAATCTCCCTCGATCCGATTCAATTAATTTTTTAAAAAAGTTTTAGTCGATTCCTTCGTTAACTTTTTACAGAAAATTTGAATGAATTAATGATATCCTTGCATCCTGTTTGCGTTTAGATTCGTGTAATCGACCCCAAAGATTTGGGGGTAAAGACTTTGTTGTTGCTGTTGTTGTTGTTTTTGCGGATGGTGGTAGTGTAAATTTGAATTTTTTTTTTTTTTTTTAAAAAATAGATGGATGTGTGAGTGATAACTATCTAGTATTGCCCAAACGGGATTTGCTCAGTTGAAAAATTTTAGAAGAAGAAAAATTTATAATGTGCTGATAAATGAATTATTGCAGATTAGTATTAAGTTGGTTGGCATGGAAACTTCCAGTTAAAAAAAAAAGAGAACTTTTTTAATGTTTTGAAGCATGCATTTGATTCATGCCAGGGTTACTTCAGACATCAGATAAAAAAACCATATTTGTATAAAAGCAGAGAAATATTTGAACATTAATATATATACCCATGTTCAATGTTCAGTAATATTGTAAACATACTTGTTTTAGCTCGTTGTCCAACTTGAACTTGTTTTGGTCATTGTCAATTGCTTGATTGCAGCACTCTGTGAGGTTTTCTGATGAATTTAGTGCTAGTTAATGCGAAAAAGGTTGAACTTCTTCGGTAGCATTAGTGGACCTTATTTCCCATTGTTATGGATTCAAATGAATCTATTCTTGACTGGTATGGCTGACTTTACAGTGCACCTTATTTTAATCCTGACAAATTCTGAAACAGTTAAATCTTTTTGAGGCTTTACTTCCGCCACAGTGAGACCATTCCATTTGGCCAGATTTACTCAATATATATTATTATGTTTGGACGTTGAGCTTGGAGGTATACTTAATGATAACTTTTCAGAGTAGACATTCTTTTTTTTTTAAATCAGAAAGGAAAAGCTATCATCCTTGTTTGTCTAGTCACAATTTTTTTATAGCTTAGCAATTTAGGAAAATGATGGTTGATGGTAATTCTTTGACTGTGAATCACCATTCATTTCCACTGTTATATTAAACAAACTTCGTCAACCTCTTTGAGGTTGTTTTCTAGTTATGACATCTTAGGTTTTTTTTTTTTTAGCTGTTATTGTTTTTTGAGAGCCGAATTGACTGTGTTTTTTATGGTGAAATAAACTATCAATGTCATATTTTTGTTTTTGATTCAAGACCCAGATTGATTTTTAACTTAATTAGAACTATAGTATGTTTCATGTTTCAGTAGGTTATTAACTTCCATTCTGGTGTATGTAGTCGATGCTCATTTTTGGTTTCAAGTAGTTCTTCAGCTATCAAATTTGAGTTACTCATACTGTAGTGCATTGCACTTATTGTATGATTCTTCAGAAAGTATTTGTTATTTTGTGAGATTAATGTGTTTAGATGAGTTCTAGATAATTTGGACAGCTAGAGTATGTAATCTGAATGTACTCTTCATACTGTCAATTCTCTAACTTTTCCCCTTCGTCCAATATTATCTCCTTTCTCTTCTCCCATTCTTTCCTCAAGAGCATTCATACTGCAAAATTTCCAATCTGGATTATCCCAAAGTTTATAACTTGGAAAAGATATTGTTTGGAAGTACTAAAATCTGTATTGAAGCCCAGTTAAATCTCTTGTATGACCAGAATTTTTTTTCTATCCCCTTGTACAATTGAACTACATGCTTTATGTTGTATAGGTGAATGTGCCAAAGACAAAGAAAACTTACTGCAAGAACAAGGAGTGCAAGAAGCACACCCTGCACAAAGTCACACAATACAAGAAGGGGAAGGATAGTCTTTCTGTTCAAGGGAAACGTCGTTATGACCGGAAGCAGTCAGGATATGGAGGACAGACAAAGCCCGTCTTCCACAAGAAGGTACGTGTTTCCTAAATTGTTGATAAACAGTAGTTAAAGAGATCATGCATCTGTGTATTCATGTCTTTATTTCTTATAAGTGTTATGTATTTGCCTGCTAGATATCACAAGTTTTCTTTTTGTTAGCAATTTCCTTCTTTGAACACTCTTTACATTGGAACAGTTGCAATATGATGTACCTGATTATGTTTTCCATTGCTTGCCATAAATATGGAGGCTATGGCCATAATAATTATTACAATGTATTGTTGTTGGTTGTTTTCAGCTTTATGGATTCTTCATTTGCCAATTGTTCCTGATAAGACTGTCATTGCAACCTTCGTTCAAAAACCTGTCTTATTTAACTTCTATCCCTGTATGCAAATTTGAACTGCTTCCTGGCTCAGTTCTGTCATGTATGTCCATGCCATTTTGGTCAGTGTTCCATTTTTAGGGCTGCAAGCAGGATAATTTTTTATTGAATCCATGTAAATCCATGTAACATCCAAGTTGATGCCAATTATGTTAGTCGGTTTGGTGCAAGTCACCTAATACAGATGTGGTTTAGATCTTAAATATTGTTTTGTTAAATGTATCATAAACTGTAGGTTTCTTTTGATTGTGTAATTTTTTTATTTGTAAACAAAGTTTTTGAAATGACAAGCATCTATTTCCAAGTATGTTTGCTTCTGTATTCTGATCGAGATGGCTTTCACTTTTGCCCAGGCTTGTAACCATTTGTTTCATTTGAAACAGTAGCAAGAACTGCTCTTATAGAAACTAATGTGCATGCATGCATGCCCTGAATGCAATCATTTGAAACATTCTTAAGAACTGTTTTTATGACTATAATGCATGTTGACATGTGCACTGAGTACAATCTTCAATATGATTCATGTTTATTATTATTATTATTATTATTATTAAGTGGATAGTTAGTTACTGCTTTCTATGTGGTCAAATTCAATCCTGATTAACATATACTGGTTTCTACGTGCATGCCCTGAATGCAATCATTTGAAACATTATTAAGAACTGTTTTTATAGACTATAATGCACGTTGACACATGCACTGAGTACAATCTTCAATATGATTCATGTTTTTTTTTTAAGTGGATAGTTAGTTACTGGTTTCTATATGGTCAAATTCAATCCTGATTACTTCTGATGGTTGGATCTGCTTATTGGGATCCATTGTCCAGTTTTACCCATTGGCCTATTTTCATCACTCTTTGGTCATAATCGTTTTTCCTCTCTCTCTTCTCTCTCTCTCTCTCTCTCTCTCTCTCTCTCTCTCTCTCTCTCTCTCTGTGGGACTTACTTGCCAGGATGCTGTTGTAATTTCATTTCTCCTATACTAAATGTGCTAAACTTTTGATTGCTTAACTTGATTATTTGTTTTCTCATATCAGGCCAAAACTACAAAGAAGATTGTGCTGAAGCTACAGTGCCAGAGCTGCAAGCACATATCACAGCACCCAATTAAGGTTCTGATCACTTTGTTTTAAGTAATTTTTTAAAATTTTGTTATTAATTTATCTAATTATTTTGTTGGTCATCTTTTCTCAGAGATGCAAGCACTTTGAAATTGGCGGGGACAAGAAGGGCAAGGGGACATCTCTGTTCTAAGTCTGGCTTTGTTTGCCATGGCACTATCTGCCTACTCTGTTTTCGTTGGACAAAAAGGAACTATCTGTTTTACTAGAAATTTTCTCAAGTTTTGTTGGATAATTTTGTGTTTTTGAACTTCTATCTATCAGAATGTTTGTTTAAGTCTACTGTGCAATTTCTTTATATGAGTTTCAGTATTAGGCTGAGATCTGCTAGATGTGATCGTTGTGGGTCATATTTGGCATTTCTATTTGTTTTCAGATCAGCATTGTGGTTTGGATGGTTTTTGAAGAAAGTGAATCCTGTAGTTTTCTCTACTTTGCTTGGTGAGGGGAATTGGCTCATGTAAAATATGAAGGAAAAAAAAAAAATTTGAGGATTGAGTTCATTTTTAATTTTTATTGCACAACATTATATTTGTTTATCTTCAAAAGATGATTAAAAATTGGGATTAAAGGGATAAAATCTTTGTTTTATCAGTTCATCATTAAAGTTAAGAGAGCAGTAAAGTCATTAGTGGAGGGTTTCTGATTCAGCTTGAGGTATAGTCTCCTTGTAGTTGCACATCATCAATTTCAATGGAGAAAACAAAAGCAGGAAGAGCCGAAAGCTTGAAACTGCTTGAAACTGAATTAGTTACTATCTTTCAACCTAATTTCTAAGCTACTAGAAGCCTAAAATCTTAATGAAGAAAGCCACATTTGAAGCATGTCATGTGCTAATTTTCTTCTAAATGTTCATTTACGCAATTTAAATTAGCTAAAAGTTTGCTCATCTTCGAGAAAAGTAGGATGAGTGCAATACACGACCCTGAGTTTCATTTGCGCTTTGTGGCTCGCACACATTTAAAATCTTGACAAAGCTTTTAGGTTCTCAACAAGTTCAAATAACTTTTCCCCTTCTTTAGTATGTTAGCAACTTTTTCAGTAGCAATATTCTAAAATCTCATACCAATCAAAGTAAAAATATGCTGAAAGGTGAGTATATCTTTAATGAAATTGCCTCTTATCTTTTAAAAGTCAATTAAAGTTGGTCACGCATATAATTCATAGCTTAAAATGGATATGGAAAAAAAAAAAAAAAAAGTTTTTCAAAAAGATACCCTCATCTTTCAACAGGTTTTCAATCGGACTAATATTATGTCAACTAGTTCACACAGAGGATGTGACCTGCATGAGAATAAAACAAGCAAGAGATTGCTTCCATCAAGAGACTCACTGTTGTATTAGGTCAAGTGTCTATGTACTGGACAATGAACTCAAAGGTCCCACATTGGTGAGCTTCTGTTCTTACCTTATTGGAAGAAGGACTACGGGGCTCAATTTATAGTTCAAGTTGTTTTCAAGTTTTAGTCTGTCTGCATTCAAACTGTGGTTTCCTTCACAAGGATGCATTAAATTCTCCACAAAGAAAACAAATGAGAGGATCAACATCTATGAAAACCTACCAGACAGAAAGTAGACCCGAAGTCAATAGATTCATTCACGCATCAAGAGCAGGAATTTGTCGGTTAATTGGGAGAGACGAGATCCCTGTAGATAAAATCAGAGTCCCTGTCAACAACAAGTAAGTGCACATCATCTGCCCATGAGAGAATAGTTCATGTCACATTTCTTCATGGGAACATGAAGAGCAAAAAAGACACAGGAAGCTTCCCCTTCCCTTGTCCAAAGACTCAACGTTGCACCTCCTGATCATATATTAAAATAGATTATTTTCATCCTTTTTTTCTTAATTGATTGACCGAATAAAAAACGCGTGGCAAGCTAAACGTCTCATTCTCTAATCTCTCTAGAAGCCCAACGCGACACCGCCATAGGTTAAGTAATCTCAATGAGAATCCCCCAAACGGACGCTCACGCTACATATCCAATATTTTTTGCATATAAACCTTTGCTTCTAGATATCTAAATATGTGTATGTGTACACACACATAAACACACTCTTTCTATTTTCAGACAGAAACATGGATGGTTACAACAAGATTTGCTGCATATTTCTTCTCCTCTTGCTCTCCTTCCATTCTAGCATCTCCAACGAAGCAGAAGCCAGGCCGTTGCCATCTCCTTCTCTCAAACAACAAAGTAAGTATGTGCGCGTAACATGACTTCTCTAATATTCGACCCGTTCTTTCGTCTGTTTTTCTCACAATTGAAGTGCTTGGTGTCATTAGGATACATGAGAGTGTTTGAATCGCTTGGGATGACGTGCCGCTGCTGTGATGGGGCCGGAGGTGAATGCAGGAGCAGCTGGGACTCCACTTGTACTAAGCTAGATTGCCATCCTTGGAAATTTTCGCGGTTTTGATATGAAAAATATGCTTTCACATGTGTATATATGTAAGTTCGATTATATATGCTTCTATGTTATACAAACATCACTATTTTGCATATCATTTTCCTGAATGCAGTAGTATGATGAGTATCAATAATAATTTCATGGTTTATTCCATGTATCCTGTGAGAATGACAACGGGGTGCCCGTACTCAGTGTACTATAGTAGCGTGCACCTATGATCTTACTGTTGTTTTATACCAACAAAAGGAAAATGAACATCTTTAAAAGAAATTAGGTGCTCTGTTAACAAGAACTATGTGAAGGGAGAAGAGTTTTACTTGTTACGAGTGAAATTTTGGCAAGTGCCCTTCCATCTGCTTGGAGGTGCACTGTATCCCTCATCGCTAAAACTTGCAGACTCTGGCCAGATTCCAGTTTCGATCATGCCAACAATGATGTCTGACTCTCTTGCCGGGTGCTGTATTGTGGTTTCAGGAAAGCCTAAGAAGTCCCATGACCTTGTGGTGTGGAGCTGGAGAGTTTCACTGGGAAACACTGATACTTTGCCTTCCTTATCTTTCGATTTTTAATGAAAACCAAAGAATATAATACTTATCAGTGAGGACTAATACATAAAATACACAATGCTAATCTAGAAATCATGTTATACTATCTGTTTCGGCTTACCAGCAAGTTTCTGTCACTCTTGAGCAGTAAGTTTAGCTGCAAATCCATTGAAGCTTCTTCCATAGCTGTAGAGCAAGGACTCCTTGGCTAAGCTGCCCCAATGACCAAACCTTCAAACTCGAAGCATAATTCAAAATTTTAAATTCTCCAGATTATTTCTTTTTTCCCCTTTTGTTTAGTTCGTGGCAAGTTAAAAATTTTGGTTAGCAAAAGGTAAGCGCACCTGCCCTCGAGAACTTTGTTCCAATAAATTGTGATGGAGAGACTCTACTTTATAGTGATGGTTTGGCTTTTCACCCATATATGCAATATAAACCTTCGTACTCAACCAATCCCAAAAAGTTAAACAACTCGAAATCTAAATTATGCTTATCAAATGAGTCTCACAAACTGCTAATTACAAGAATGTGCACCTGTCTGTCATTTTTCAGCAGCAAAAGCGTCTGGGAGGAATGTGGAGAGTCAGAGGAAGGTCATTACAACAGTGAGTTGTAACAGAAATGCTGCATAGAAATTCATTGCTAGTATTTTCCTCTAGAGGCGAGAAAGTAAGCAACATGAGATTATTCACTTAAGGTGGCATGTTTCAGTTCTTTCTGGCATGCATTTTGCATCATATCGCTAGTTATAGCACAAGACAAGGAACACACCGTAGAGGTAGAAAGGATACTAGTAGAGGTTTCATGGAGGATCTCATGGGTCCTTCACGGCTCTTGGCAAGTTGGCAGGTACAAGAACCATTTAGCTGTTTCCTTGTCTACTTCATGAATCAGCCATGGATACTGGAGATTTGAGAATGTTTTGAAATGATGAAGGCAACTTCTGGCGCGTACTGGACATCTGATGGTCTCAGGTTACAAAGGTCCAGCAAACTTGGACCTGCATTCATCAAAATATTATTTAGCTTCTGATGTGAATCTAGTCTATAATAACAAATCCTAGCTGAAGCAAGTGAAAGCAGCAAATGACCAAACATGATCCAGACCTGAATTGTAGATATCAAACTTGCACAACACTTGAAACCTCATCCAGCCCACTAATATCTGAAGCAAGAGTGAATGAATTTAAATAGTTGGAACAGTCACATTTTATTCTGCCTCCATCAACCTGCTTTGCAGAAGCATACGATAAGGATGTCACACAAAAATTACTCAGGAAATGGCATCACGAATGAGGCTCAATCATTGTACAATGGCTCGGCATATAAATACATATGATTTTATCATGTTTCAGTCTTTTCTGAACTTCCACAGGACTCATAATAGGAATTTATCAGGATAAAATTAGATTGCTGTACTGCACAGCACCAAACAACATGCAGAAGAGCAGGGAGAAAATATCGTACAAAAGAACTTCACAGAAGCTTAACAGAAAGCATGACATAAGTAAATAATTTTTTTTCTGAAATAACAAACACTAACAACCACTTCTTCCAGATAATTGTGCAGACAAATCATGGTGGTCAGTTCAAGCTAGGAAATCATATGAAACAATCCCATGCAAGTACAGCTTCCACTAAAAGACAACAGTGTCAAGCATGGTTCCTAATGGTTGGACTATGTTTGAGGACACGAGGTTCGAAACATATGCTCCTCGAGATGCTTCTTTGCATCCTGTCTTCCTACATTTGCAATCGCCAACTTCTCTGGAGGCAACTCATCCTCCTCTTGAACAGCTTTGTTGTACTTAATAGCCAAGTTCAGCATCTCCTGCCCACGTCCCAAAATACCAAACCCATATGAGTAAACAGATTAGAACTTGCTTCGAAATTATAGCCCAACACATAAGAACAACAACTTACACTCAGGTATTGTGTTAAAAGTTAATGCCCATGCCAGAAAAGCTATAAAAGGCGGAATAAATATGTCAAGTGTCTTAGAGTACCTGAACGGCCTGCTCGTTGGTTTTGGAGTGGGTGTCAAACGCCGCAATGTCAACCCATCAGTCCATTTCTTCTTATGAAGATTAAGCAGCATCTTCTCTTCAAGCTCATTTTTTTCGGTAATTGATGGCTATAGAGTTGCAGTGCCGGTTCAATCCATGAATCAATGCCTATTTTTTTAGTAAATGGAATATGTCAGAGATTGACAAGATAATAAATCAAAGATCATTACTTTAACTTTCACCATACCTGAATAGATGGTTTATTCAGATGATCCAAGTTAGAAGTAGTCTGGCGAGGCTCTTGACCCAGCATCATTTTCTGTGGATTGATCAAGCGGAAGGCATCCCTTTAACACTTTGGATTGGATCAACCACTACAGCAACTGCTCTAAGGTTAGAGCTTCAAAACCATGCAAGGAGTAAACAATACATATGCAATTCAGCATTAAACCCATGATGACTAGAGCCATGGAAGCACACAACATACTTGTCAAATGAACAGATAAAACAATCAAATAAACTGAATTTGTAATAAGCTTTTATGAAGACCCAATTCATTTAACAATAAGAGAAAATGCTTAAATAATAGAAAAATAGTAACTTTTGATCATCTTTTTCTAGGAAAATTGATATTCTAGGAAAATTGATATTCCCACTGGCTGCCGTGCCAGGACCAACACAACAGGCATGTCTGAAGGAAGGTTTCTGCTTGGCAGATCCCTCGACACGCATAGGATTAAACTGGTAGTACTATAAAACTATCACGGGAAGAATGTGCACATGGAGATACGTGGTTAAGATCATAAGCATATGAATCTACACAGAACTATAAAAGAGGATAGCTCCTCTATTGTTGATGAAATCATAACATGACAACGATTGAATAAAAATATGGTAGAACAAAGTAAAATGAATGGAACAAAACCTGTTGAGTATTAATATCAGCACCAGAAAGCCAGCAACCAAAGCCTGGATGTGAATGGTGCCATCCCACCACCATTTCTGGCCTGTAAAAAAAAAAGTGAACTTCTTAGCCATGTTCTAGGAGTAAGAAAAGCTAATAGATACAACACAGAAAATGAACAAGCTATAATTAGACTGCACTCCCTATTTCAGGCCTTACAAAAATTTTATTATCAAATAAAAGACGAAATAAACAAGGGATAAAATAGAAGTTAGAACACCAGAATCTCACAATGAAACATGTATAAAGTATTCTGACGTGAATGAGATAACAAATGTGAATGTTCTGGTGAACATGATGAACTGTGCAAAGTTGTTTATGCATCAAGTGGTACCATTTGTTTTATTATATCAGAAACTGCTCACGATGTGACAACTAGATTACATGATTGAAGACACTCTAAAACACGTGCATTTGACAAAGAATCCAAATCCTAGAGATATCCCTAAGGATAAAACTCAGTGCTAGTCCCAGTCAAAGTAAAAAAGTAATTTGTACGACCTCAATATATCTCTCAGATGTTTCGTACGGCAAGAGACATTCCTCACCTCCCTCCCTCCCTCCCTTTATTTTACAACCTAAGAATAATAAGCGCCTGGCAAGATATCACTCAGGATTACTGCTAGCCAATTTGATCTTGTACAATTAAATTATCTCGAGTTACGTGGAACATCATCACTGAGCTGGTTTGCACTTGGAAAATGAGAACAAACATATGAATCATGCCTCAGGATCAGAATATGCAAGGACAGTTCCTCACACGTTCTAAATATTTTTGAGGATGAAAACAGTAGAATGCAATGGTTCAAAATAAATCTGAGTTACGCTTTGATCTCTTAGTCCCTAGTAAGTATCACCATGTTTATACTTACATAAGCAGTGTTACATGGACATGGACAAGGGACGCTTGTGTCCTAAAGTGTACAACAGAAGAACCTTCCAACAATCTCTTATGGGGATATGACAATACTTTGTACCTGCACATGCAAATATGTCAATAGCCATGCATCTACTGAGCAATCAACTAAAGAAATGGACAGAATTCAACAAGAAAATCTTAGATTTTTATTTTATACAATCTAGTGTTAGTATCTTGCATATAGAAGCTGCACGACTACAAGGGAATTGTGATATTATCATAGTTTTAAGAGTTAAAAGGGTACTTGGAGTGTCGAGAAATGTCTTCAAGTGACTAAGTGTTGAGTGCCCGACATGTCAAAAACCTGAAATTAAAGTGTCTTGGTAACACTACATACATATACATATTCCAAAATCCTACTAAAAAGTATGCAACATTTACATTGGGACCAAAACAAATCTTTTTGAGGATAAATAGACGAGCATCCAATGGTTGAAAACAAATCCCAGTTACAATGCCTAGTAAACCTCACAATGTGTAGCTCCAAATAAGAATTCCAAAGTTCTCTCCAAAATTTAGCAAGATTACAAAAAACGGATCCAATGAAAATGTGAACATTTGACACTTTTGATAGTTCAAGTGAAGCATCTATGGATAAAAAAAATTACATAAGCAAATTCATATGTGAAAGGATGGCATGGAGAAAAAATATAGAACAATACATTTAAAGAGAGGCTCTCAAAATGAACTCATAGAATGCATTACCATGTTTTTTTAATTTACAATAGCTACAAGGTTCTTTAGGATTGGTATTGATATCGGCTGTAGGTTCTTGACATCAGTAGTAATATCAGCTGATTTGTCATATGGTTCATCTCAATTGTATCAGCATTATTGGTATTGTCTCTGTTGTATTGAGTCATATGATATCAGCCAAATATTTCAATGTCGGGCGATATTTCAAACCATGGTAAGTAGCTTATATCAATTGATTGCTTAGGCAATTAAGGTAGTCTTCTCACTCGACAATGAACATCATGTTTATGGCAAGTATGTCTTCTGAATGAAACTTGAAAAAAAATTGAAACCAAGTTAGTGAGTGACACATAAAGCTGGATGCCGATAGAAAAAATTGCCCACTCCTTCCATCAACTTCTTGACTTAATATTGTGCTTCAACCAACCATATCGCCGAAAATAAACTTGGATAATAGTGACTATTAATCATCATCACTCTCATGCTTGCTTAACCATTAGCATAGAACAAAAAAAGAGAACTAAAGAGTAAAACTCATATATGCACTAAAAAATGTGCAGGAACACAAAACTTTAGCCGTTAATCATTTGCTTAGAAATTTTGTGAGATTGGAACGATGACAAGATACTTGAGTAACCTACAAAAAATTATTAATGTCAACCACACCCTTGAAATGAGATGGCGGGAAAAGAAACACGTTCTTCATCCTTAAATCTTAGATTCTTAATCCTTCTAAAGTTCTATGTTAAAAGAGAGATCACCCAATCATGATTGACGGAGAGGAATAATGAATGGTCCTTAGCCACAAAGAAATATATATGGAATTATACTAAAAGACTACAAAAACTTGCACTCTGCCTAAATATGTGCTCATATACCAACAATTGGAATCCAAAAGTATAAAATGAAGAAACCTAGGCAGGTAAAACAGTACAAACTAACAGAGTGAAACTCTAGAGAACACAAGAACTTTACATTGCACAAATGCAATATTTGCTGACTGCATTACCACTATATAATTGAAGGACATAACCAGTAGATAAGTGTGAGCATGGCAGGCCAATACACAGCTTAAGAGCATGTTGGAATTTAACACAACAACAACAACAACTAAGCCATTTGTCCGAAGTATTTGGGGTAGGCTACATGAACCAAAAGAGAATTAGCCGGATCGGGACATGGATCAGCTTTCTCCACTCATTCCTATCGAGCATTATGCCTTAACTAAGACCTTTAGCCTCTATATCTTGTCATATTACCTCCATCCATGTTTTCTTCGGTCTCCCCGGCGCTCTTTTAACTTGCTCTAAATTGATACGCTCTACTCGCCGGACTGGCGCATCTGTAGGTTTACATCGCACATGATCAAATCATCGTAGGTCATTTTCTCTCATCTTCTCTTTTATAGAGATTACACCAATCTTAGTACGCATATATTCATTTCTCACTTTATCTCTCCGCGTGTTACCACACATCCAAGAAGCATGTGTATCTCTGCTACACTCATCTTCTGGGCATGATATCTCTTTATAACCTAACATTCTGTGCCATATAACAAAGCTGGCCTAATAGCAGTCCGATAAAACTTTCCCTTTAGCCATAACGAAATGTTGCGATCACATAAAACTCATGTTGCGCTCCTCCATTTCAACTAGCAGGCTTGAATCCTATGGTTGACATCACTATCTATCTCCCCATCCTTTTAGACAATAGAACTCAAGTACTTAAAATGACTGCTCATCGGTATTTCTTTTCCATCTAGTCTCACAATACTATAATCTCGGATTATCTATTTACTGAATTTACACTCCATATACTCTGTTTTGACCCTATTTAATTTAAAACCTTAGATTCTAGAGTTTGCCTCCATAACTCCAATTTGGCATTTACCCCAGCTCTCGTAGGACAATATCATCAGCAACTCGTCTCATCGACTAGGACAATATCATCAGCAAATAGCATACACCACGGTATCTCATCCTGAATAGCTCTAGTAAGCTCATCCATCACTATGGCAAATAAGAATGGACTCAATGCAGATCCTTGATGCAATCCAATTGTGATAGAAAAATCACTTGTTATGCCTCCACAAGTTCTAACATATGCCACTACTCTATCGTACATATCCTTGATTATGTCAATATATTAGATGGGCACTCCCTTTTTCATCAATGTTGGAATTTAACAGGTACCTAAATGGATTCCCCTCTTTTTTTCCTTTTAAATTTACAGTTTGCTCGAGCTTATCAAGCACACAGGTCGGAAACACATGATCCCTACCCCCAACATGTGAGCCCACAGTTCTACTGTTCTTATTCATTCATGTTAATGTTAAGAAAGAACAAATATCATGTAATCATGAGCGACAGACACGTGTAAGCAATGGTGCTTAGACATAAAAATAAGGATGGAATTATATCTAAAGATAGAAACTTGGTATAATGTCAACAATTGGAATCCATATAATAAAAAAATAGTCAGGCAAAACTACTCGAATACCAAACTAAAGTGAAACTCCAGAAGGCACAAGAACTCATACATCACACAAAGGCAACACTATGTAATTGCATTACCATAACACAATTGAAGGACATAAACGGTATATAATTGTGTGCATGAAAATCAAATACACAGCTTAAGAACATGTCAGAATTTAAGAGGCACCTGAAAAGATCAAATTTTTGTGGCTTACATTCCAGTTTGCTTGAGCATGTCAAGCATATTGGTCTGAAACACATGATCAACAGCCTCAACGCTCACGCCCGTCCCGCTCTGCGGCAGCGCAAATACATCCACGACTCGAACCGTGTACTCGTCGACAAACACCCCAAGCATCAGGCCCACCATTACCATCGGCACTCCAGATCTCCCTTCAATTACACCCAAAACCAATCAAAACCCTAGATTTCAACTGAGAGAGAGCGGAAACCATAGATCCAAAAATAAGTTTTTTTCCTTCTTTTACCGTGCTTGAGCATTTTGAGAAGGGCGAGTGATGATATGCAGACTTGCTCCGATGAGAAGAGGGGAGTCCGTCGGCAGGTGGCCCATGCCTCCGGCACCGGAGAAGATACCGTGTAATCTCTCCATTTCTTCTGATTGGATATAGAGTTCGAAACTGTTATTTGGTGGAAAGGAAGAAGATTGGAATCGTTGAAACCCTAATTTCGCTGCGAACGGTGGCCGGCAATGGGTCTTTGCTGAGCTCGAGGGGGCGAGAGAAAGAGAGAGAACAAAGAGGGGAGATAAAAAAACGTTTTGGATCTTTTATGATCCTTATATGGGTCGAACACCTATTGGTCTAATCCTTATCCGAATCCGAATCGACCAAATTAACTGAGAAGAACCCCAACACCAACAGTGTGCTTTTTCACCTTATTGCATGTATTTAAGGGGAAAATGTCATTAATCCCCTTGTATAAATAGGTTTTGCACTCTAAGTCTGCTGAAGTAAAAGATTTTATTTTGATTTGTTTTATTGTTATTTTTTGGGTTGAAAGACAGTAGCCTGGACTTAGCCTGGACTTACACCGGGGATTCTTCTCATCCAAACCCGCAACCCTTTATCAAAGACATCATGAGAAAAAATGTTTAAGGTTACAACATTATCGGTGAATTATAATATCAAAATATGATCTATTGATGAACACACGGCAAATTTATCTTCAGAAAGTATAATTTTCAATATGTAACATCAATTGTCAAAAATTCTAAATTTCGAGCTATCGTTTCCATTGAACATGTCAGATCCTGGAAGTGTTAGAGAAGTCCAATCCAACGGCATCTGACCTTGTTTTAAAAATATAAAACAAGTCTGTATTTTATTTGTTCACAGAATTTACATTAAGAAATATACACAACAATGGGACTGCGCACATAATACACACCATCAGTCAACAACAACCAAGCCGAGAGCACCCTCTTTAGTTACTCCTTCAACTTTCAGCGTAAACAACTGCTTCTCCATCAGGGATTTGAATGAAAATGTTCTTGGTTCGATGCTTGCTTTGAGACCAGAGGGACTTGCAATGGTAGCTTTGTAAGTAGAACTTGCTGATCCGACATTAGAGATAGTTCTACCTTTTTCTTGCAGCTTTATAGATAGAGCGAAAGAGGGGTCATTGAGATCCCATGCAGTCCCGTTGTTAGTACTCGTGCAGCTGCTATTACCTTATTGGTGTTTCTGTGATGCTGCTATGTCCAACTGAATGGTTAAAACAATTCCATGTACAACTCCAATCTTTATGTGTATAACAGGGTCCAATTCTGTACTTCTTAATTTATGTATTCTCAACAATTAGGGAAAAAAAATCTTAGCTAATTATTAATATTTTACTGATATAGGAGATGCCTGCACACATTCGGCCGCGCACACAAAACAAAGCAATGTCTTCTGCACGAGTCCGCAAGAAATAAAGAGGAAGAAGGGCTGCTTGCTGTTAGGATTCCAGAAGCATAAGAGTCCGTTCGTTGACTGGAGGATCACTGTTACTCTTATGAACTCTGAACTAGTTTTTGCATCTCACTCCCGGAAAATTTCATTGTTTCATAGGAGATTTATATTTTTCGATAAAAATATTACTAGTATTATTACGACCCTATTTGTCGAAAGAAAAATATATATGTAGGAGTCTAATACATTCTTGTTATTAAGGTTTGCTTTTTTGCACACACATGTAAACTTTAGTGCTATATACTGCTCGCTCGCCTTGTGCTTAAATTTTAATGCTCACCGCAATTATATATGAAACATGCGTTTGTCTATAGATAGCTAATATCAAAAAGAAAAAAATGTCGCAGATTTAGTTCATGTGATTAGAGAAGTTGACAGGGACCAATCCGAGTTAGTTCTTTATAAATGAATCCAAAGTCGTCCAAATGACTCCAAATTTCCAAAAGCCCTTGGAGCCATACAAGTTTAAGAACTCTGAGCCGTTTTGGGGATTGGGGGGCGGGGGGGCATGTGGATCGGGGGGCCCACGTTATCATGGAAGCAAAAGCCGACGACGGTTCCATTTGGTTGCTTCGGCCCAACAACGGAAGCATCTCCTCCTTAGTGTCAACTCTCTCTCTCTCTTAGCTGTCGGTTTGTGATTTGATTCATATGTGTGAGTCGACACACATATTATAAGATTCTATCCCGCGTTGACACATGTATAAGATGTCGAATTTCAGGAGTACAAATTTTTAACATCTTTGAACTTGTTATAATATTATAAGAGGGTCAATTCCACGTATCAACGCGGAATTGACCTTCTTATAATATGTGTATGGGCTCACATACATGAATCAAACTGTTTATTGATCACAAAGAGAGAGAGAGAGAGAGAGAGAGAGGCACTATAATATAATATTTACTACTAACTAGTTATTAATAATCATTAAAGCCTGAAACAATCGATAAAAAGTTAGTTTATAAAAAGCCTCGAGCTCTATTTTAGCACAATTTGTTGCGATCAAGGCAGTGCTCGTGTCATCGCGCACGAGGAGCCTAACGTTTCAATGTGAAGAAAGTGTTTGTGTTGGCCTCGCCTCGCCGACCAAGTCCAAGTCTCCGTGCTATGAAACATTCTCTCTTCTGATATCATCAATTTGCCTCTTTAAAGAAGAGAGCTGCGATCTTCCTTGCAATACCAAAATAGATGAGAACCAAAAACAATTTTTCTATCCAATGAGATTTAACTGTTAATTTCTAGGATCAATCTGAGAACTAATCAATATCACTGATCTAATTGGTCAGGTCGGTGAATATCAAGTGGGAGGTTTTCCGGTCAATATAACGTTCCTTAATTAAAGAACCACCTTTCAACTACCTTCCTTGGTTAAACAACAATTAGACTGGTATAAGTCAGTCTCAATATACTGAATATCAGTATAGCCCCTGTATAAAGAAAATTAATTCACTTATACAGTACTTGGAGTGAGGTACGCTTATAGCAAATCTCTTTAAGACAATTACGTCCCCCGCAACGGTGCTAACGGGTTACTGAACGCTGTTCTCCCAAGATACAACATTCATTCACGGTATTTGGATAGCGCTACCAAATCACCGTACGGTCGAACTGTAGTTAACCAGTACCTTCACAGAATTATCAAAGCAGCAGGACCAAGATAAATTTCAGGGAGAATGTTTGTCTTTACTTTGAAGGAGCACCCACTATAGAAAAAGGAGGAAGGTAGAAGAATATTCTTCTTTGGAAGTCACAGATTCAGACAACAATTCTATTAAAGAATCTATTAAATTTTTTAAGCCTTCTTTCAGAACGAATTTTCAGAATCTCTTGGAAGTCGCTTCGGAATCCGAGTTGCAGAATTCTCACTTCCTATTGGAAGTCACCTCTGAATTTGCGTTGCAGAATCTCGCTTCAGAATGCAGAGAAAGGATTTCCTTTTCCTGTATTACTTCTGTTTGTTTTTTTTGTGTGTTTTGTTTGAGAGAAACAGAGCGCTATTTATAGCGCTCCGGGAGGGATAAAATGGTCCGAACCTAACCGAACGGTTGCAACGGTTCGGTATGAACCGTTGCAATGGTTCATTTCAGACAGTAACCGCCCAACTGTTCCGACGGTTTGCTGACAGCCGTTACGCGGATTCGGGTTCGGATCCGGATAGCGGAGCGGGTACAATCCGCGGCAACCCATACCCGAGAGACCTGGTTCAAAAAGAACCGGACTGGGTAGAGAATTCGAGCCCGAGCCTGAGCCCGAGCCCGAACCGGTCGCCGACAGCGGCGGCGCGCGCGGGCATGGTTTCCCCCTAATCGCGCGTGAAAACTCTAAGTACCCAAAGGGCATACCCTTTTCCCAATTTTCTCTATTTAAACACTTCAAACTTCCATCCCATGGTCAAAGTGAGACTAAATACTTTTAGCTACCTTTAGTCCCCTTTTAGCTTTTGAATTAGGCAAACTTTAGACTGAATATCTCATTCATTCGAAGTCGGAATTGAACATGTGAATATACTACATTCATCCCCAATGGAAGGAGGACACACTCCAACCATTATCCAAACTATCAACGGATCTCGTCGTTATTCAACTCAAAGATTCACATATATTTTTCATATTTTCCAACAATCCCCCACAATAAATGAAGATTTAAGGAATTGACACACAAAGAGACTGACTCTATAGTGAAAGATACTTTAGAAAAGAAACTGCATCAGGATAGGTAAACTAGGTCTTGAACCTTCTATAGCGAAAGATTTATCGGACTTACTGGCTAATCAGTGAACTAGGTCTTGAACTGTTAGCCGTTAGTGTAAGCCAAGTCAACAAGCTTCACACAGTAACTTTTCAAATCAACTTTGGTTCTCGGTTGTATCCATTTTGGCCCTGGACATTCTTAGTTTCAGATAGTATCTTTAGGGAATAACAGCCTCCATAGAAATTCCCAAAGAGCCGACCCAACTTTATACTCACATAGACAATCGTCCTATTAAGAGTAGTCTACTCCACTCCACTTGTTTAGTAACAAGATATAGGCATCATTAAAAGCGTTAAGCTTATCCTCAATCCACTTATAGAAAGCACTTGTGTGCACCTTAGGAATGAATTAGAGTCAAGTTCCTAAGTGCTTACTTGCAGAGTCAGTCATAACCAGTTTTTCCTCTTGAACTTAGTCCGTGAGATCTCCAGTCACTAAGTGAGATTTCTATTAAGCTGACTCGGTAAGGTTAGGCTTTTAGACCCACTCCTCTCGATGCGCAGTTTATACGCTCTTTGCTTAAACCTTTGGTAAGCGGATCCGCTAAATTATCTTTTGACGAGACAAAGTCAATAAAGATAATTTCAATTGAGAGCAACTGCTTAACAGTATTATGTCTACGATGAGTATGTCTACAGTTACCGTTGTATATAACATTTTGTGCCCTAGATATAGATGCTTGATTATGACAGTGTATGCATATAGCGGGCACTGGCTTTTACCATAATGGTATATCTTCTAAAAATTGTTGAAGCCATTCTGCTTCTTCTACGGCCTTATTTAAGGCTATGAATTCTGATTCCATAGTGGAACGGACAATACATATTTGTTTGGAAGATTGTCAAGATACCGCTGCTCCTCCTAGAGTAAATACGTATCCGTTAGTTGATTTTGATTCCTCAGATCTGCAATCCAATTAGCATCACTGTATCCTTCAAGTACAGGTGGATACTGTCCAAATCTCAAGGCATATTCCTTAATATGTGATACGTAACCCAATACTCGTAATAGAGCAGTCCAATGATCATCACAACGATTGCTAGTGTATTTGGTTAACTTGCTTCCAGCGTAAGCAATATCGGGTCTAGTGCAATTCATTAAATACATTTGACTTCTGATAATCTGATAATACTCCAACTGGCGTACTGCAGTTCCTATATTCTCACGAAGGTGGATGTGTGGGAGAAAAGGATTTGTATTCTCTTTTATCCCATAATTCTTGAATCTTTCTATCATCTTATCCACGTAGTGAGATTGAGATAGACTGATTCTATCTGGTGTTCTGGTGATTTTAATTCCTAAAATTACATCAATAACCCCCAGATAATTTATGTCAAAACTGTTGGATAACATTTTCTTAATGGACTTAATAATTTCAATATTAGTTGCAAGTATCAACATGTCGTCAACATAAAGACAAACAATGATACATGCATTTTCAACTTTTTTTAGTGTAAACACACTTATCACATTCATTAATAGTGAATCCATCTTTGATAATGACACTATCAAATTACTCATGCCATTGTTTTGGAGCCTGCTTTAGACCGTACAAGGATTTTACCAATTTACACACTTTGTGTTCTTCGCCCTTGACTATAAATCCTTCAGGTTGCTCCATATATATATATATATTTTTCTTCATTTAATTCACCGTTTAAGAATGCAGTCTTGACATCCATTTGATAGATATCTAAGTTATGCAATACTGCAATTGCAATCAACATCCGAATGGAGATTATTTTTGTTAGTGAATAAGTATCGAAGTAGTCAAGTCCTTCCTTTTGTCGATAGCCCTTGGCTACTAACTAGCCTTGTACTTATCGATAGATCCATCGGGTTTTAATTTTCTTTTAAAAATTTACTTACAGCCAATTGGTTTACTGCCATGAGGCAAGTTTGCCAATTCCCAGGTATGATTACTTAGTGTGGATTCTATTTCGCTATTTATACCTTCTTTTCACATTTGCGCTTCTGGGGTAGACATAACCTCTTTAAATGTTTGAGCCTCGCTTTTAATAGCGTATGCTATGAAATCTGAACCAAAAGATTTTGAGATTCTAAATCTCTGACTTCTTCTTAGTTCAATTTTCACATTAACAATTGGTTCCTCGGGACTTTCGTCCCTGGATGCCATCTCATGTGTTCTTTTCCCAGAAGTCTAATTTTTTCCCGTTTATATGGAAAGATGTCTTCAAAGAATACAACATCTCTAGATTCAATAATTATATTTACATGAATATCTGGTATTTCTGATTTATGAACCAGAAATCTGTAGGCACTACTATTCAAGGCATAGCATATGAATATGCAGTCCATAGTTCTTACTCCCAACTTTGTCATTTTAGGTAATGGTGTTAGTACCTTTGCAAGGCACCCCCACATTTTGAGGTAATGGTAGGAAGGTGTCCTTCCATGCCATAACTCAAATGATATAAGACCAAGTTTTTTGTGGGGATTCTGTTCAAAATATAATTTGCAGTTAATAGAGCTTCCCCCCACAAGTTCTGCGGAGCTTTAGAACTTACGAGAATGGAATTGACCATCTCCTTCAAAGTTCTGTTCTTCCGTTCAGCAATTCCATTTTGCTGGGGGGTATATGGTGCTGTTGTTTGATGGATTATACCAAATTTAGCACATAACTCACTAAATCATTTGATTCATATTCTCTGTCTCTATCGGATTTTAGAATCTTGATATTCTTATTAAGTTGATTCTAAACTTCGGCTTTATATGTTATAAACATATTCATTGCCTCATCCTTACTGTTTAAAAGATACACATAACAGTGTCTTGTGCAGTCATCAATAAAAGTAATAAGATACTTTTTTCCGCCTCTACTTGGCATAAACTTCAAGTCACAAGATCGCTATGAATTAATCCTAAAGGTTCTGTATTTCGATCAATTGAGTGAAATGAATTTTTCGCTAACTTGGCCTTAACACAAATCTCACACTTGTGAATTTCTTTAAAGTTGAGTTTAGGAATATATTCTAGATTAGACAAGTTTTTTAATGACTTGTAATTTACATGCCCTAATCTAGCATGCCATAAAATAAGAGACTCAAGCAAATAAACAGAAGATTTTTCTTTATTTATAAGCTTTGGGTACAAATACACAGACTTTTTGTCCACCATTGCAATATTGGCTTTAAAAAGTCTATCAACAAGATAACTCTTTCCCACATACATCCTACCCTTAGTAAGTACAAATTTATTTGATTTAAAAATCATTCTAAATCCTTTCTTACTAAGTATTGATCTAGAGATCAGATTCTTGCGGATATCTGGAACATGTAGCACATCGTTCAGAGTAAGCTCTTTCTCAGATGTCCACTTCAGGATGACCTTTCCTTTTCCCTCAACCTTGGAGACGGCTGAGTTTCCCATGAAGAGTTGCTTATCTTGCTCTAATTTTTGATATTTAGAGAATAATAATTTCTCAGAGCAGATGTGCCGAGTGGCCCCAGTGTCTACCCACCAATCCTTATTGTTGGTTGTTAGATTCACTTCTGATACCACAGCTGAAAGACTTGGTGATGCATAGTCGGTCAGGTTTGCCTGTGGATGGTTCTTCTTATTCTTTTTGAGACGGCTGCGACATTCATTCGCCTTATACCCTTCTTTGTTGCAGATGTAGCAAGTTCCCTTGAAGCGCATGTTCTTACCTTCTTGGACCTTACCTTTATACCCTTGGGCAGTCTTCTTCCGCTTTAAGCCTTTGGAAATAGATGCTTTCCCCTTTGAGTCTTCGATCACATTGGCCTTGGCTTCATAGAAGTTCTTACTGCTCCTTTTCTCGGACTTTCGGTTGTCCTCCTCAATTCGAAGCCTCACAATGAGATCTTCCAACTTCAGCTCCTTCGCTTGTGTTTCAGGTAGTTCTTGAAATCTCTCCATGTAGGTGGGAGTTTCTATATGATAGTAGCAACCTGAAAAGTTTCAGGTAGATTCATACCTTCGGCCTCTATCTCGTGCAAGATATGTTGGAACTCTTGCACCTGATTGATCACAGTCTTGTTGTCTACTATTTTGTACTTCAGAAATCGTCCTACGACAAACTTCTTGGTACCGACATCCTCAGTCTTATACTTCTTATCAAGACTGGCCCATAACTTCTTTGCCGTTGTGATTAGACTGTAGACATTGTAAAGAGAGTCATCCAGTCCATTCAAAATATAGTTTCGACAAAGGAAGTCACCTTGAGTCCATGCATCGAAAGCAAGGACTGAGTCCCGATCAGTTCCGAGTTCTGGTGGATCCTCTTGCAGGAATTTGACCAGATGCAGAGTGGTCAAGTAGAAGAGCATCTTTTGTTGCCACCTCTTGAATTCTGTGCCATCAAATTTTCTTGGCTTCTCTGGCTTCAGGTTAGGAAGTGGAGTAGGGATCAAAGCTTGGATCTGCATGTTTGGTGCCTTACTT
The DNA here is from genome assembly GCA_038442645.1 of Agave tequilana. NCBI lineage: Eukaryota > Viridiplantae > Streptophyta > Magnoliopsida > Asparagales > Asparagaceae > Agave > Agave tequilana. The sequence continues at coordinate 78,870 of JAVJIF010001687.1, forward strand.
GAGTTGTCTTGATTAGTCTCAAACATTTTCTGCAAGTTCAAGAAGAACAGAAGTAAGAAACCTCAAGTAATTATCTTAAGATTGTTAGTTTCTAGGATCAATCTGACAACTAATCAATATCACCGATCTAATTAGCCAGGTCGGTGAATATCAGGTGGGAAGTTTTCCGTTCAATAGAACGTTCCTTAATTAAAGAATCACCTTTCAATTACCTTCCTTGGTTAAACACCAATTAGACTGGTATAAGTCAGTCTCAATATATTGAATATCAGTATAACCCCTGTATAAAAAAATTAATTTACTTATACAGTACTTAGAGTGAGGTACGCTTATAGCGAATCTCCTTAGATAATTATGTCCCCCGCAACGGTGCTAACGGGTTACTGGACGCTGGTCTCCTAAGATATAACACTCCTTCACGGTATTTGGATAACACAACCAAATCACCGTACGGTCGAACCGTAGTTAACCAGTACCTTCACAGGATTATCAAAGCAGCAGGACCAAGACAAGTTTTAGGGAGAATATTTGTCTTTTACTTTAGAGGAGCACCCACTGTAGAGAAAAGAGGAAGGTAGAAGAATATTCTTCTTTGGAAGTCATAAATTCAGACAATAATTCTATTAAAGAATCTGTTGAATTTTCTGAGCCTTCTTTCAGAACGAATTTTTCAGAATCTCATAGAAGTCGCTTCAGAATCCGAGTTACAGAATTCCCACTTCCTATTAGAAGTCACCTCTGAATTTGAGTTGCAGAAGTCTCGCTTCAGAATGTAGAGGAAGGATTTCCTTTTCCTGTATTGCGTCTGTTTGTTTTTTGTGTGTTTTGTTTAAGAGAAACGGAGCGTTATTTATAGCGCTTCGGGAGGGGTAAAATGGTCCGAACCCAATCGAACGGCTGCAACGGTTCGGTCTGAACCGTTGCAACGGTTCATTTCAGACAGCAACCGCCCAACTATTCGCGGCGGTTTGCTGACAGTCATTGTGCTGATTCGGGTAGGATGCCACCACAGAAAATATAACATGTACCAGGTATAGTAACAACATATACAAGTAATATGATAGCGGATAAATGATCAGGTACAGTAACAAGTACAACGAAATAATAGTTTACCTGTATCAGGCAAGTCATGTTATTTATACAATAGTAGCAATCAGTACCGCCTGCTATTTTAATCAATCTCTTCCAGTGTCCCATACCACTGGCAGTTCATACTAGAGCCCGCACTCCAGTCGAACCCATCCGGACATGGCCTACGGGTACCATTATCCAAACAAGAGAGTGACCAAATAACAAGTGTTCCCGTCGTCACTATTGTGTATACTATTTTATTATGTTAATTGGAAACCCATGGTCGAGGAGTTCTTATCGGGTGGGTGTATCCCATGCATACCTGGGACAACGGCTTTAAACAGACTCCTGGCTGCTGAGACCAGGGCCAGCCCGCTAGAGCTGTAACATGTAACGGGAATCTCAATGAGCTAAAATAATAACGGGATGCTCATGAGTAACAGACGGTAGCCAGCACTACCCCGTCCCCTGCAGTGGGACAAACAATGGATCCAGACATCCACCCGATATGATCTAATCAACCGTCAAGTCTCCCCCATACCCAAGTTATCATTATTATCTGATATGTCAAGTATACAATGTAACAAGAACAAATACAATACATGATACGGGTAACATGATAACTGGACCAGAGCTCTGTTGATAGCGTAGAACAATATAACGGGAAACGGGATCAATATAACGGGAACAATATAACGGGAAACGGGAACAATAGATGTAAGAGTCCACATATCGCATATCAACAGCTCTCATGTCCAGTAACGGGACTATCCATATCAGTAAGAGGAAACAATCATATAACATGAATACGGTAATATGGAACAAGAATACATGTAATAGGAACGGGGAATCATATGACAAGAATAGAGAAACCATATATGCATGTGTAGCAGAGATATAGAAACATGGCATGCATGTGTAACAGTAATCAGTGTATTTCATGTAATGATGATAACTATAATATGACATGCGGTAAACCATGCATTGGTATGCGGTAGCCAGTGCATTGGTCTGTAGCAAGAATCTGTGTAAGACATTGGTATATCACTAACATGTCCTAACAGTGGTCCGTGTATAATATCCGAGTATGTCCAGTGAATAATTACTAGTTACTGTCTTTTATTCATAATCAAGATATACCAATTAATGTTACTAAACAATGTAAAATATAATTTATAAAAGAAAAACACTCACAAACTCATCATGGGAAGGTAGCTCTTGTTTTCACGATTGCAACGGATCCAGAATCGTCCAAATCGGAGTCCGGATGCTCCCGATATCGCCCGAACGCTAAAAAGACTATAAAGAGGTTAAATATGTAATAACTGAAATATTCAGGGGGCTATTTGTAATTTTTCAGGGGCCCCAAAGTAATTTAGAATTTTACAGGGGCTAAAAAGCAATTGTACCTTTAACGGGTCGGTTTGGGTGCAAATGGGTCGGGTCTGGACCAAACCCAAACCCAAAACCCGTTTGGGTTTCTTCCACCCAAAGAAGCAACCACCAGCAGCAGCAGCTGCATGGCTGCTGTTGTCGCCCATGCGCGCCCGCCGCCCGGTCGGCGCGGCTGTCCCGCCGGCGCCGGCGCCTCCCCGGCGCCGCTCCGGCGCCGCTCCGGCGCCCATGGCCGCCGGGAGGCCCACCACGAAGAGGGGGAGAGAGAGGAAGAGGGTGGGGGCTGGCGCCCCCCACCACCGCCCGCGCCTCCGGCACCTGGCCGGCCTCCCTCGCCGCCAGTGCCCGGCTGGCCTCCCGCGTGCCGCCGGCTTCCGGCTGGCCTCCGGCGTGCCGCCGGTAAGCACCAGAGAGAGAGCAGGGGAAGTGAGGGAGAGAGAGGAAATGAGAGAGGGAGTTAGGGAAGAGAGAGGTTAGAGAGAGGGTGTTAGAGAGAGACTTAGAGAGAGAGAATTAGAGAGGGAGTTAGGAGAGAGAGAGAGAATTTAAAGAAAGGGGATTGACGGTGGGTTATGGCGGTGGGGGAGAAGGTGCTGGAAAAAGGAAGAAGGGAGAAGAAAAGAGAAGAAAAAGGAAAATTAAAATAATATAATAATATTATTATTATTTTAGCCCAAATTCCGACAAGCTCCGAATGATGCCCATAAATTACAGAAAATAGAGAATATTATTCTGAGATGTAAGATGAAGACGATTTCTAGAAAGTCAATCCGGTTTGCAAATTAAAAATCCTGGAAGGTGTCGCCGGTACCGGGCGACACCGGTTTGGCCGGATTTCGATAAATTCAAAAAATTCCCAAAAATACCCCAACGTAGAGAATTCGATTCTAAGACACATGATGAAAGCAGATTCTTAAAAAATGACTCTATGTGTGAAGGAAAAATCGTAGAGCCGATTATCGGTATCGGTCGACACCGACTACGGAGATTTTCCAAAATAATCCAGAAAATTTCCAGAAAATCCTGAAAAATCTAAAATATTAGAAAATGATTTTAAAAACTGAAATCGGCTCAATCAGACTACCACGGAGGTTAAATCAATTTGGTACGTCGTATTGCGTACTGATACTGTGATACGTACATCAAGGATCAGGGGGTTACATTTCTCCCCACCTTACAAAAATTGCGTCCTCGCAATTTCCATTCCGGTGTGAGAACAACATTTTCTACCCCAAATCTGAAATATTACGGGTCCACGACACTTCCGCTGCGCACTCTGATATCGATAAGGAACTCGGGACGGAGAAGTATGGTCGTGAACAAATCCTAACGGATGGGAAGCAAGACGATGCAAGGAAAGCCGCAATTTTCATTCCGGTGTGAGAACAACATTTCCAACCCCAAAGCTGAAATATTACGGGTCCACGAAACTTCCGCTGCGCACTCTGATATCGATAAGGAACTCCGGACGGAGAAGTATGGTCGTGAACAAATCCTAACGGATGGGAAGCAAGACGATGCAAGGAAAGCGAGAAGGAAATTGGATGTTCTGATTGACAACTGGAAGGAATGAAGGAATACAAACGAGTCAAGGAATGAATTGTCAAGGTCATAGCATTCTTGTACTTGTTGCTGGACTCCCCAAATTCAGATACAGATCAGTTAATCTGAACCTGATTGTACTGTTGGTAAGAGCCCGAAAATTGACCCAGGTGGTTACCCACACCAGGTATGAACCTAGGCTCTGATACCACTATGTAAAATATAATTTATAAAAAAAAACACTCACAAACTCGTCATGGAAGGTAGCTCTCGTTTCCATGATTAACGCTCAACCTGCCCGCTCAATAGATGCGAACTTACTGTGTGTGTCGTCCATCAATATCTGGTAAAAGAGTTTAGTTTCAGACATAGTCCATTATATCTCACAGATAACGTTGAATTCACTAAGGAAGGTTCCAGCGAAGTCCACATGTCTTGAATTCACAGTACGAGGTAGCTCAATCTTATCTTATTTGTGTTTTATATTTTCTGATTTGTGTATTCTAATTTATTTACATCATGTTATCTTATTTTGTCTTCCCTAAAACTCAAGTTTTTGTGGGGACTGTTGGAATTTTGAATTAAAATCAAAGAAAAAGCTTTCATTTCAGTTGCTTTTACCAAGTCAAGTAAAGACCAACTCTCGGGATCCAAGTCAGTTGAGCATATCTCTCAACTGCTCGAATTTTTCGACGGAGTTGTTACAACAACTTGGGGCTTTAAATCTATAAATAGAGTCACACAGCTCAGTTTTCAAGTACACACAATATTCCTTCTTTTTCTTTTTCTCTGAAAACCTGAGCCTACTCTTCCTGAGAATGACTTCAGTATTAAATTTTTTTTTGTTATTTATCTTTATTTTCTAGTCAATCCTTTCTTGTCTGAGCAAAGATCTGGTCTACTGTCGTAGGCCAGGTGCTGGTGACTCCATGGGGTCTTTTGCCACTGAGGGATGACTCGATTCAACGCCCGGACAATTGGGGTGGCCTTTTGATCTTTTAGGGCAGCGACTACGTAACTGCATTATTCAGGCCAGATTAATTATTTCCTTACTTTTATATTTGTTTGTGTCATGCTAGATGTAACACTTGCCTTAACTAATCACCTTTTTCTTAACACTTGAATGCTTTAGGGAGGTGATATGGATACAAGTATTCATGTAAGATACTTATACTATGCATTATATCATACATATATTAATATGTATATATTAGTATGTATGTATATGGATTTAAATACACACACATGCATGTTGATTTCTTTACCATGCCCCCACCATACTTGTTGGTAGGTATTTCATGAAGGGGAGAGGGACGAGAACCTTACTTATAGGAGTAAGGTATAAGTGTAAGGAGATGGTGTTAGTGTTTTCCATTGATTTGTAAAGGGGAAAAACTTAAAAAAAAGTGTCGAGGAGCTAAATTACAAGTAACACAAAAGATTATAAGTAGATCTCCTCTGAAATTCTAGAGAAGTGTGCCGATAGGAGTCTGGTCAGCGCGCGACCACTTTGTCCCTTTGACGATGCGAGCGATGAGATTCCCTTCTCGCCTGGTTCCGGGAATCAGAGAACAGAAGGTTGGTAGAACCCTCTTGTTACTTCTCAAAACCGCCTTCACTTAGGAATTCCTTCTCGCCTGGTTCCGGAGATTCCTTGAGAAGAGGGAGTTATTAGGGTATCAGCACCCTGATTAAAGAAGCAGCTCTCTAAAAGTCACTGAATTCAAGAGAATATATCTATGTTTGTACGTGCGGTGCGTCCTCTCGAGAAGTCTGCCGTCTCTCTGGAGCGTGTTGCCTGTGTCCTCTCCTTGTGCCCCTGGTGGGCTATTTATAGGAAGAGCAGGGGTATAATCGTCCCTTAAAAATATAGAAACAGATTGAATCAAATCTGTTTAAATCTGAAAAGTAGCCTTACTGCGAGGCTAGAATCAGCTTCTGCGAAGCTAGAAATAGCAGGTCGGTTGATCCTCTTGATCTGTTTTGATCCTTTCCATATAGTTGGAGGATTTTCCTTGATCCTCTTACTCGTTTTAGGAGAATCAATAGATTATGGCAATCAACTGCCAAATTTGATCTCAGATTTGATCTTGATTGGATTTGATATCAATCCTGAATAGATTTGATCTCATCTGGAGATTTAATTGGTCAAAGGTTGACTATAGCAGACCTGCAGCGGCGCACCCGCGTCGAGCTCACAGCGGAGCTGGAAGAAACATCTGGCGAAGTCAGAAGACAGCTCTTCAGCGGAGCTAGATAACGTCTGTAGCGAAGCTATCGAACATTCTTCTACTTCAAGCGAAACTAACTCTCTGCGGAGTTAACTGAGCACTTCAGGAGAAGCTATAAGTTAGCTCCCTGGCGGAGCTGTGAATGACTTTAAGGCGAAGTTGGATGATCTTAGCCTTTCAGGCGAGGCTGTCCCTTTGGGCTCATGTGATGCTAAGTGCTAGCATCTTAGACCTGCTGAGGTCTGTTTAGAGACAATCTGGACTTACTATCTGCCTCACTGAATAGTAGAGTCCAAGTTGCTTCCTTGTCCCTCGGAGATGGGTGAAAATTGGTCGTCAGCTTATCTATCACTTGTCTTTTGTAAATGTCAACAAGTACAGAACTGGTCGTCAGCTTGTCTATCGCTTGTCTTTTATAAATGTCAACAAGTTTAGACATTGTTCAGACCAATCAGCCTATCTTTCACTTGTCTTTTGTAAATGTCAACAAGTTTAGACATTGTTCAGGCCAGTCAGAATCTTATCTTTTTTAGAGTGTCAACAAGATCCCCTTCAAAGTTTTCGAAAGTCTGCAATGGCTCAGACTTCGAAATACTTTGAATTGCTTTGATCGGTGGTATGTGAAGTACGAACATCGCCATGGTGGTTGAGTTCAGCTTCACTTTCAATCCTGCCGAAGAATCGTGTAGATTCGCGACTCTGAGTAGCTTCGCATCTGGGTAGCTTCTCGTCTGAGCCTTCCCGGAATAAGTTCGCTTTGGAACATCTTCCTTTTCCCGAGGCCAACTGCTTTGAGCCAGTCACGAGAAGGATGACTTCTCTTGCATTAATCGAGGGAGATATTCTTTCCTTGTACGTTTTCGAGGGAGGATATTCCCTTTCTCAAGGCGTAATAAATGCCTTTATGAGGGAGATCATTTCTTCCTTTGCACGGTTCCAAGGGAAACCGTTCCTTTTCTTAAGGCTCAATAAATGCCTTAAATGTGCTCGCGCTTCCATGCTTAAAGCGGCAGCGCTCAGGCCATGAGGCCTATAAATAGGACACATGAGGCCTTCTGAAGAGAAGTGATCTGCTCTTCTCTTCTCTTGGTTATTAGAGAGAGATACTCAGATCTCTGAACTAGTGGGGACGCCCACTCTGGTTATCACCCGGCCAAGGACCGGTAAGTCTCGGTCATCCTGAGACTTCACTAATAGACTGATCACTTTTAGGGAGTTTATCTCCCTTAATTAGCTTTAACAGCTGCCTCAGGGATTGATTTCCCTTGTCCTTCTGCAGAGAAGGGCTTTAGCCCAGCTTCGCAGCGAAGCTATCATTTTGACTTAATCAAAGAAAGATCGTTGCATGTGTGTTAAGCTCGCCATTTAGGCAAAACTTGGGACTTAGTCTCTTCAAAGTTGAGCTAGTCTTGCCATATAGGTGGGGCTAAGACTGCGTCCCTCAGGATCAGTTTGGCTTAGCCATATAGGCGAGGCTAGAACTTGGCTTATGCTGAGCTAGCCCATCATCACTGTGCAAGCGAGGCTATCCCTGCTTAACTGAAACTGAAATTCATTGTTAAACTGTAACTGAATCGGATTTAAATTGCTTCGCCCCAAAGAATTTGACTTAGCGCTTTTGCCGCTTTTCCTTTGACTTACTGCTAACTTGTTTCAGTTTGCATCGCAATGAGCTATGTTCGCCAGTCTCTGATGGAAGAGACCAGAAGGTTGCCTCTTGCTTTTCTAGTTGAAACTTTAAATCCTAAGCAGGAGGAACAACTAGGGCAGCTGATGTGTGTTCCCAGAAGAGGTTGGTAGTCGCTTATCCGAGATGATCCACTTCGAGGCGAGGCTGGTAGTCGCTTATCTAAGATGATCCACTTCGGGAAAGCGGACGTCACCTGTAAGGTCTCAGATCCTTCCCTTGCCAATTTTCATCAAGGAAGATCCAACCTGCTGGTGGCGATCAGTCCTTCGCCAGTTTTGATCAAAGAAGGTTCAGCTTCCTGGTGGCACAATCTGCCATTATGCGAAGGATTGCGGCCTTGTCCTAGTGGCACCATCTGTTCTGTGAAGGATTACAGCCTTGTGCAGGAGGAAGGCCTTTCGTGTCCAGTTGGTTTGACTTGGAAGTAGATAAGACCACTTATATACCTTTCAAGCAAATGACTGTTGTATGAAACACAACCTTGATGTAGTATCAATGTACCTTTCCTTTTAAATTAATGAAAGTTCATTTTCTGCTCATCTGATTTGCTTCTCCTCCTTTTATTCTGAATTAACTCAGCGGAGCCATGCGAAACTAAGGACAATCCTTTCTGAATCAGGGACGAGCTTCTAGCGACGCTAGCATAAATTTTTCCTCGAAGTTCGGACTGTGCCTTTAGCGGAGCTATCGATACGTCGCGCTAAGTCAGCACTTGACTTGTGGTGGAGTTAGCCCTAAGCGGGGCTGCATCAGTGCTTCTCGGGAAGGCGCTTTAGGCGCGTTTCAAATTAATTTGAAACGACAGCCTGTACTCTTTTCGAGGCGTCGTTTCAGGCGATCATCGGCCTATAAAAGCCCGATCGGGCTGAGAGAATGCATCACTTCTCTTTAAAATTTTCCACAGCACTTGACTCTTCTTCTTCCTCTTTCCTCTTCATTCAAGAGTTTAAGAACTTTCACAATTCTTCAATGGCTCTCAAGAGACGAGCGGGAAAAGAGGTCGCAACCTCTGCAACGGAGGGTCCTTCTCCTCCGGCTATCGAACGACCGACCGCCGGTAGGGATTTTTCCCTTTAAGAGAGAGATTGCCATTTCTCTCTTTAAGCCAATTTCTGGCTGTCTTTAAATGAATCCAGGACGATCAATCAAGATCTTTGTGATTTTAGGGAGTTCAATTCCCTGAATTTTCTTTAATTTCTTGATCGGGAATCCAGAAGAGTTCTTCTTTAAGCTTCCAAGCGAAGCTATCCTTAGGCGGTTCACATCCTATTGAATGACAGGATGCGAAGCTGTCCTTTGAAATTTGACAGAAAAGGACCGTAATACCCTTCTGACGAAGTTAGCCCTTGGGGCTTTGTCGCATTCTGTTGTTCGAAGCTAAGCTTCTAGAGCGAAGCTAACACTTGGATATTTTCCTGCATCCTGCCTTCGTGTGGGATGCGGATTACACTGCAGCTGCGAAGCTAAGCTTCGGGGCGAAGCTATCGTTAGGCCAGCTTCGCTCAGAGAGCGAGGCTACGCCTTAACAAAAATTGCATTTTTGTTTTAGCCTTTATTTGGCTGATGAACTAATCATAGTTTTTCTTTGTTCTTGCAGTGCACTACACTCCTGGTCCTTTGAACAGCCTATTTGGGACGGCCAGGGGATTAGACGGCAATGTTGGCCTACAGTTCCAAGGGCAGGCTTCTCTGTTCAGCGAGGGAGCTCTCCTGCTCGAGACACGCTTATTTACGGTGGGGATCAACGCACCATGAGGAGCATCCTGACTACTGCTTCCCTTGAAGATTTTGACCGACGAATCTATCGGAAGCCTGACTTCATGTTTGGGGATGTGGCGCCAGACCATGATCGCCAGCTACTAGCCGGAGAAGGGCAGTGGATTTTCCAATTGGATGGCGAGAAGTTCTATCTTCCGTCTAACAAGCGGCACTTTCCCTTGTCTTTCTTCCAATGCGTGACGAAGGCTCGGAAGATGCAATGGCAAGTGAGTCGGAGTACTGACTCCGTTCACGTAGGAAAATTGATACTTCCCTCACCCGGTTACACAAGGGCGGGACCTCCTCGTTGCATAATGGGTCTACACCCTGGGAATGTATCGTGAGACATCCCAGTGGGAGAAAATCCTGTGGTGGCACAGACTTTTGGCAATCAATTCTTTAAAGTTCATGGGAATTACCCAGCCACCGATTTCAGGACTCCAGGGTGGATTCACCCTCCGAAGGCATGGTGGAGGGATTTGACTCTATATGTCCTTGCTCATTTCGCGGAGGATTTGGAGAGGCTGAATCTTTATAAGGCCGTCAGGGCGACCTGCTATGCCATTCAGATGAGCGTAGCGAACTTCTACGCCATCTTCGAGTTATACTGCCCGGCTACAGGGACTTTCTTCACCCCTGTTGGCGAATTGGACATGGCTCTGCACGAGATGTGGGAAGTCTCTGCTCTGCCTTTGGGATCTCTCCCATACGAAGAATATTTCCCATGCGAGACGGAATTGGCACTTCTGGAGAAGCAGGAGCCCGCCTTGTTTGAGACCTACCGGGAGTTAATGTGCCACTTGTACATTTGCTTCAACGTGCATGGAAGCAGTAAAGGAACTTCATGCAGCTTGAAGAGCTAGGGAGAGTATTTGTTCCCCGATACGGAAAACACCCCTGAAGCGGCTCATTGTGGAGTCGCTGACGAAGACATCTTTAGTCGGATGCAAAAGCATTCTCAAGGGGATCTAATTGTGGAAGAAGACGACGGCCCCTATGAGAAAGGTGATATTCTTCGGAGTTTCCATCACCAGGCTCATCGACCGATGTCCCGGAAGGCACTGCTGGCTGGTTTCTTGACAGTCTGGTTGAAGAGGTGCGTGGTGCCATCTTCATCGGATGACGTCATTCATCCGACTGTCCTACTGCCTGCTGTTCGTCTAGTCCATGGTCGTTCTCTGGGACTTCTTTTGGCCATGGTGTGTTATATTCAGAGAGGCCTTCGTGCATTGACAGAGGCTTTCTGTAGGTCACCAACGACGAAGCGGGGAAAGGAACTGTTTTGCCCAGCGACGGACCGAACCCCAGAATAGGTCTGCCGTATACATATTTGATGGCGTGGTTTGCCCTTCACTGTCCCTCCTTGATCGAAGCTGGAGAGGACCCCCCAGAAGGTGTTCGAATGGCGCTTCTCCGCCGATTCAAGGGATGTTCATGGTTGAGGACTTACGTGGCTGCGGTCCGTAAGTTGCTGAATCGCTATGACGTCTATAGCCTTTTTCGCTGCTTCCCCTATATTCGGGATACGGGCAGTGGAGAGGAGTTCAAAGACTCGGGGGAAGGGCAGACATCATTGAGCCGGGGAAATTTAGAGTGGCTGGTCAGCATTCGGCCCTCACATTTATTGTACAGAAGCGGGGACACCTGCTACTTGGAGCCTTATGTTCCAAGTCGGTTTGCCCGTCAGTTTGGATATGACCAACTGTACGTGGGCAACCCAAACCTCAGTCTGGCTTTCATGGGGAGCCTCATCGATGGAGCCCGTGCCGGCGGTTCTTCATTGCAGGCTGTACCGAGGCGCGGCTGTGCATGCCGCTAAGAACTCTGAACCTTTTAATAACCCTGGGATTCTGCCAGTGGTATGCAACCTCAAACTCCACACCCACCGGATTCTCTATCAACTCTTCTGGTGTGAAGTTGATTTCTCAGCGGCTGAAGCGAAAGGTCACTGAGAAAGGTGAGGGTAAAAGGGTTCGCGTCCCAGGCCTTGGGGAGTTTATTGCTGTTGACGATAATGAAGCCTCGGATACAGAAAGTCCTCGCTTCGAAGCGGAGACAGGTGCTGAGACTCCTGCAGTTGCCTCTGGCGTAGCGGGGATGGCCCCTACAGAACATGTAGAAGAAGTGGAGGAGGAGGATCCCGACGTCCACTTCAAGCGAAAACGGAAGAGTGGATCTCGCAGGAAGCAGGTGGTGAAGAAACCCCATCGCCAGGCCCCTACAGTTGTCGTAGAGGGCGAACCATCTGCAGCGTTTCCTTCTCCTGCCCCGTTAGTAGTTGAATCGTCGGTTCCCAAACCGACTACTGGCGAAGTCGCTCCGGACCCGGGTAAGATCAATTTCGTCCTTGTAATATACTTTTTATGTGTTCGGGACAGCTTATTATTTGCTTTGTGATTCAGATACCGAGGCGGTGAGAAGCCCGAGAGCTGAAGCGTTGGAGAACAAGGGGAGCATTATGATCACTTGTTTACTTATAAAGAGGGCGATGAGGCTAGCTATTTCGCCGTCTCAGAAGAGTCTGGAGGTGACGCGGCTGATGTCGGTCCTTCAGGCGCCGGGACTTCGAAAGGAAGTTCCGAAGCTTCTAACTCCTTTAGGTGGACCACGGAGGGTTCGGCAAGCGAAGGCGGGCTGGCCATTCGTGTTAACTCCGCCAAAGATTTTTCGATGGAGCCCGTAGAGACTGATGTAGCCGCCAAGACAATTGAGGCGACATTATCATTTGGTATGGTTTTAACCTTTTGACTCTTGCTATTTGTTGTGCCTTGCCTAAACAAAGTCTTGTCGCAGGTGTTCCGTCTCTGGGTGCATCGACTTCAAGAGAGCCCACCCATCTTCCTAAGGGATCCAGGGGTGAAGTAAGCACTTCGACCGCGGCGGATGCTGCTGAGTTGGATGCTTTGTATGGTGACCTGCCCTCTTATCAGCCTGAACCAGTCAGAGGAACAGAGATTGAGGGGACGGTAGTCACGGAGGCAACCTCACTTCCAACTATATCAACGAGTGAGGTGCCATCAGTTTCGCCAGTGCCATCTATCTTACCAGGTGCGGAGCTGAGGGTGATTACCAGTCTTACTTCCCCAACACTGGTGGTTGAGCCCGCTCTTCCAGAAATAGTCACTAGTCGACCTCGGTTGTGGCTAGTGTACTAGTTTCAATGAGGACTCCGCCGAGATCACCGACGACCTCTCATGTTGCTGCAGCCAGTGCTTCTACTATTCCTTTCACAGTGGTTTCAATAAAGCCAGTGGAATCTTCAGGGGCTGCTCGTTTGCTAGGAGTGATTGAGGCCGAGAATGAATTCGTGGCTGAGCTAGTCGATAGCTTTTATAAGGGCTTGAAGTGATCCATCAATTTGATTTTGAAAGGCTCGACCACCTCATTCTCTGCTCTAAAGGTGATCCTCTCCCGAAGCATTGAGAGTATCCGAGACTTTGGAGGGGATGACCAGGCCGCTGCATTGGAACTTCTGGTGGACCAACTTGAGAGGGATGTAGACGAATGGCGCCGTCTTAGCCATTCGGACCTGGAATCTTCAGTTAATGAGCAGCTTGTGCACCTTGTCGCTCAGATGCATGAAGCTTATCTTGCCGCTCAGGAAGCCGCTAAGGCCATTTCTTCTGACTTGAAATCCTTGGAGACAAGGAAGGTAGAGCTCGGGGACGCCATAGATGCTTCTAGCAGTGCTCTTCTTGATGCTGAAAATAAAATTGAAAAGGCCAAGGAGATGATCGGGAAGGCTAATCTTCTTTTATCCAAGGCTGAACCAGTGCGTCTTGAAGAGACTGTGCGGCTTGAGCAGCTTAAGGTTCAGAGTGACGAACTCTCGCGGCAGGAGTCAGCTCAGAGGGCAACTTTGGTTGAGGTTGAAGCTCGCTTGGCTCAGATGGCGAGTTTTAATGAGGTTGAGCTAAGGTCGCAGGCGCTCGTCAGGGCTGCTAATGATAGGAAGACAAGGCTGGCCTTTCTTGAAGAACGGATCAGATCTTATGACGCACGCTCATAACTTGTAATATATGTGCCTTCATGTATCCCTTCTTCTCGGACTCAATAAAAATAATTTTGTTTTGACTCCCCTGTCGTGTTTTCAACTTGTTTTATCTTTTGAATTATCTCTTTCAAGTTGCATTACAGGTATTTGATAAAATAGTCCTTACTGGATTGAACAATGAGACTTGGCTATCTGTCAGTTCAGAGGTCGCAAAGACGTAACCGGTTGAGAAGCCACCAGCTCGAAAGTAGTCCCTATCGGACTAAAAAAGGGTGAGACTTGGCTATCTGCCGGTTCAGAGGTCGCAATGACGTAACCGGTTGAGAAGCCACCAAGCTCAAAAGTAGTCCCTATCGGACTAAAAAAAAGGTGAGAGTTGGCTATCTGCCGGTTCAGAGGTTGCAATGACGTAACCGGTTGAGAAGCCACCAAGCTCAAAAGTTAGTCTTTGATGGACTGAAAGGTAAGACCTGTCTTTTGTAAATGTCAACAGGCTCGAAATTAAGACTTGTCTTTTGTAAATGTCAACAAGCTCGAAATTGAGACTTGGCTATCTGCCGGTTCAGAGGTCACAATGACATAACCGGTTGAGAAGCCACCAAGCTCAAAAGTTAGTCCTTGACGGACTAAAAGGTGAGACCTGTCTTTTGTAAATGTCAACAGGCTCGAAATTGAGACTTGTCTTTTGTAAATGTCAACAAGCTCAAAATTTAGTCCTTGACGGACTGAAAGGTGAGACCTATCTTTTGTAAATGTCAACAGCCTCGAAATTGAGACTTGGCTATCTGCCGGTTCAGAGGTCGCAATGACATAACCGGTTGAGAAGCCACCAAGCTCAAAAGTTTTGATGGAATTTGGGAAAAGGTCCCGTTTTCACGGGGAGAAACGAGGAAATCACTGTCATAGGTTTAATGTTAACGTAACAGCGCAATAGACGGAGGGATCTGTATATGTGGTCTTACCATTCTATGGATGAGAACTGGTAAGTGATTTTGGAGAGGGAATCAAATGGGAATAGGTCCCTTAGGATTTTTAGTAAATCCCCAGCTATCAAGTGGGTTTGATATGCCTTTACCAACTACCGTTTGAGTCGGGCTAGCCATGCTATTCCCCTAAGCATGATGAGTTATCGAGGACTTATGTTGGGCTTAAAGGCCAACATTTTCCACTATCCTTAACCGTTAAGGATGTTGAATCATTTTGTTAACGTATGTGTAATCTTGATTCTCCTTTGAGACAAACAATGTATGACCAGGTTCCTACTGATTTATGGTTACATAATCTCGTTTAGAGGAAGAGAGAGGCTCTCTTTGCGTGTGCCTTGGATATGAAGGTCTTGATCAGAGGTGTAGTATTAACTTGATCATGAGAAGGATCCTTAATCAAGGATAATACTTCTTTAAGAACTTGTCATTGATCGGCATCATGAGTAAATCACCATCTGAAATCATAAGGCGGTATGCTCCGTTTGAATAGACTGTTTTATTACAAATGGTCCTTCCCATTTAGGCTGAAATTTGCCTTTGTTTTGTGCGTCATGATCATCAATCGTCTGACGGTTAAAACCAATTCTCCTTTCTGGAAGACTCTTTGTTTGACCTTCTTATTGAAGGATTTTGAGATTCGAGCTTGATACAACTCGATGTGTTTCTGAGCTTGTAGTCGCTTCTCATCTAGGGTTTCGAGCTCTTGAAGACGCAACCGATCATTGTCTTCTGATGTGATTTTAGAGATCAGAGCCACACGTAATGACGGCATCTGGATTTCCAATGAAATGACTGCTTCACACCCGTGCACCAGGGAAAAAGGCGTATTGCTTGTAGGGGTCCGAAACGTGGTTCGGTAGGCCCAAAGACATTCACCAAGTTTTTCGTCCCAATCTTATTCGAGGAGACGAACTTCTTGAGTAACTTGATGATTGTTTTGTTGAATGCTTCCACCAAGCCATTAGCGGCGGGATTATAGGCAGTTGAAGCCACATTCTGAATTCGGTATTTGTCGCAGAACCGATAGAATACCTGGCTTATGAATTGAGGACCATTATCATGGATGATCCGCCTAGGGACACCAAATCGATGGATGATATGGTCTTTGATGAAGTTAACCACATTAGAGGTTTTGACTTTAACCAGCGGTATAGCTTCTGCCCACTTTGAAAAGTAATCATTTATTGTCAGGATAAACCGGTGTCCTTTTGTCGAAGAGGGGCTGATTGGCCCTACGACATCGATTCTCCATGCTTCAAATGGCCATGAAGCAACAGTTAGGCGAAGCAACTCTGAGGGTTGGTGTATGAAGTCCGCATGAATCTGGCACGTTTTACACCTCCGTGTATATTGGATGGCATCGGCTATCATGGTTGGCCAATAGTATCCAAGCCTATGCAATATGTCTTTAAGTTTTGGACCTGGCTGATGAGCTCCGCAAATGCTGTCGTGTGCTTCTTTAAGCACTTCCTGCGCCTCTGAATTGGAAAGGCAACGGAGGAGGACACCGTCATATGAACGACGGTAAAGTGTCTTCAGAGTTGGATCGTAGTAGAAACGGAGAGACCTTCGTCTGATGGATATCGCTTCTTTAGGATCATCTGGCAGCAGACCATGTAAGGCATAGTCGATGAGAGGAAATCGCCAATCTCTCGGCTCAAGATCCGTGGAGACATTATAGACTTCTCGGGTTCTTAACAAATGCTTAGAGCATACAAGGTGTCGAGTTGCCACTGTGAGGTGATACTCGGTGTCGACCGGTAAGGCTAATATTGTTGCTAATGCAGTAAGAGCATCTACCTTGGTATTGTGAGATCGAGACACGTACCCGATATAGAAACCATCAAACAGATTAGCCAATTCGATGGCTGTATGGTAATAAGGCACCAAGTCTTCATGGCGGACCTCATATTCGCCTTTAACCTGATTGATAATCAGTTTGAATCGCCGTAAGCTTCAAGGTAGCGTACCCCCATTCCATGGGCGAGCTGAAGGCCAATAAGTAGAGCATTATATTCCGCTACATTGTTGGAGCATGATTCTGTTAGAGAAAATGCTCTGGGAAGGACGTGATTCTGTGGAGAGATAAACACAACCCCACACCGGCGATGATCCTGCCCTTAGGACCTATTCGAGATGCTCCATTGAAGAACATCTGCCAAAATTATCCTCTGAAGTTACATTAGAGTCGAAGACTTCATCCGGAATATCTTCGTGAAGTTTTGAGTTCTCCGGAACTGGATGAGCAGTCAAGAACTCTGCAAGGGCCTGGCCTTTAACCGCCTTTTGAGGGATAAAGATCATGTCGTATTGAGACAAAAGGAGTGCCCATTTAGCCAATCTTGAATTCAGTGATCCTGGTTTCGTCATGAGAAAGACGCAAAGGATTCACTCTGGAGATGACATGTATGGTTGGCCGACCAAATAATGTCGTGTCTTCTGAACGGCAAAGACAAGGGCTAAACACTCCTTGTCGATAGGGTTATAGCGAGATTCCGCTCCTATTAGAGTCCTGCTCAGATAATAAATGGCCTGCTCGTGACCATTGTCGTCCTTTTGAGTAAGGAGGGCACCAAGAGAATGGTCCATAGCTTTCACATAAAGTAAGAATGGTTTCCCTGCTGTAGGGGCCACTAAGACTAGAGGTTTTGTGAGATATCTCTTGATGTCTTCATAAGCTTCCTGACAAGCTTGATCCCATACGAAGGAAGCACCCTTTTTCATGAGTCGGGTGAACGGTTGATAGCGGCCAGAGAGATTTACGATGAATCTTCTGATATAAGCCAGTCTACCCTGCAAGCCTCTAAACTCTTTGAGGTTCCTCGGTGGATGCATGCTCTGAATGGCTTTGACCTTATCTGGGTCAAGATAAATTCCTTTTGATGTAATGATAAACCCAAGGAACTTGCCACTCGAAACTCCCAAGAAGGATTTTGTCGGATTCATTTTCAGTTGATGAGCCCGCATTATGTCGAACATTGTTCTCAAGTCACGAAGATGGTCATCCTTGTTGCGGTTTTTGACAGCAATGTCATCGACATAGCATTCTACCGTTTTCTGGAGATGATCGCGGAATATTATACTCATTGCCCGTGATAGGTTGCTCCAGCGTTCTTCAGTCCGAAGGGCATTACAGTGTAGCAGTATACCCCAAGGGTGTTCGGAACGAAGTATGCTTCTCGTCGTCGGGGTACATTTTGATCTGATTGTACCCTAAAAAACCATCCATAAAAGACATTCTTTCGAATCCACATGTATTGTCAATCATGACATCGGTGATGGGCAGTGAGAATTCGTCTTTAGGACAGGCTGTATTGAGATCACGATAGTCGATGCAGATTCGTATTTTTCCATTGTTCTTGAGGACGGGAACGATATTAGCAACCCAATCTGGTGCTGTTCCTCCCGTATGAAGCCACATGCAATGAGCTTATGGACTTCGGCTTCAATAGCCTCCATAATATTCGGGCGAAACCGGTGTTGTTGCTGCTTGACTGGCTTGGCGTCGGGTCTGATATTCAGACGATGCATAGCGACTTGCGGATCAAGTCCGGGCATGTCTTCGTAGTTCCATGCGAAAACGTCTATATACTCCTTTACCAGTATTATTAATTCTTCCTTTTCTGTTGTTGACACTTAAAAAAGACAAGATTCTCATTGGTCCGAACGATGTCTAAACTTGTTGACATTTACAAAAGACAAGGGACAGACGAGCTGAAGACCAGTTTTCACCCACCTCCAAGGGACAAGGAAGCGATGGACTCCACTGATCCAGCAAGCAGAACAGTGAACCCGGATTGTTTCTAACAGACCTCAGCAGGTCTAAAATGCTAGCATTTAGCATTACATTAGCCCAAGGAGATAGCCTCGCTTGAGAGGCTAACATCATCCAGAGCACCGCCAGGAAGCTAACTGATAGCTTCGCCGAAAACCCTCTTTTCGGACTTCGCCGAAGACCCTCTTTTCGGACTTCGCCAGGAATTGCCTCTAGCTCCGCTATGAGCCTCAAAGCGGGCAGCTCCGCCATCAGCCTGCTATGGTCAACCTTTGACCAATCAAATCTCCTGATGAGATCGGATTCAATCTAATCAAATCCAATCAGGATTCAAATATGGCAGGTGATTGCCACAATCTCTTGACTCTCTTGAAACGAGTAAGTGGATCAAGGAGAATCAATCAACGATATGGAAAGGATCATAACATATCGGAAAGATCAACCGATTTGCCATTTTCTAGCTCCGCGGAAGCTATTATAGCCTCGCAGCAAGGCTACTTTCCAGATTCAAATAGATTCGGTTCAATCTGTTTCTATATCTTCAAAGGGGACGATTATACCCTTACTTTCCCTATAAATAGCCCGTCAGGGGAAAAAGGGAGAGGGATCGGATTGCAGAGGAAGGAGCCATCAATTGCCTTCTGATCGCAAGAATCGATCAATTAGCTTCTTCGACTGAGGCTTCTTCGTAACGCACCGTGCGTTCTCGAATTCAGAGACCTTTTAGAGAATTGCTTTCTCTATCCAGGGTGTTGATACCCTAACATCGTCCTTCTTCCCAAGGAATCTCCGGAACCAGGCGAGAAGGAATTCCTTATCGAAGGCGATTTTGAGAAGCAGCAAGAGGGTTCTACCAATCCTCTATTCTCTGATTCCCGGAACCAGGCGAGAAGGGAATCTCATCGCTCGCATCGTCAAAGGGACAAAGTGGTCGCGCGCTGACCAGACTCCTATCGGCACACTTCTCCAGAATCTCTGAGGGGATCTACTTGTAATCTTTCTAAGAATACTTGTAATTTAGCTCCTCAAACTCTTTTTTGTAAGTTTTTCCCCTTTGCAAACATAATGGAAAACAAGATGGCGACTCCGCTGGGGAATGTATTCTCCTCTGCTGAGAATCAAGTGTCGCAATGCGACGAACAGACCTTCGGGTCTATCTCTGAATTCAGAAAAAGCCGGTGCAGCCAGATCTTCTCTGGCTAAATCTTCAAGCAAAGTCTCTGCGGAGACGGAAAAGGTTCTCTACAAACCTGCCGCGGTCCTCTGGCGCAACAAGGAAACATGTCCGCAGCCCAGATCCTGCACTTTTGAGAACCTGGTTATCCAAATTGATCAAAGAAGATTTGAAGAAGTCCTCTCTGGGGGTGGCTTGATGCTTCGAGCACGGAAGCACAAGAAGGTCTTCATGGCAAGGTTTCAGATCAGAAACCAGAGGCAGAATTTCGCCAACACCCCACAGCCCCGCTTGTGGCTATTCAGGTTCCTTGCGAACCTATACATCCTCTGTCAAAGCGGATATGGAAGCCTAAACAGAAGTCCTCTGCTGAAGCTTCAGGCGTAGCCTCGCCAAAGCCGCGCCCCTCTTATGAAGAAAAAGGCAAGATGCCCGCCTGTACCAACAATGCTGCCAACCATAAAGTCAAGACGGCAATCATACCGTCTCCTAGTGCAGCAATGCCTACCGCTAGCCTTGTCCTCACAAGCAAGGCTATTGTACCTCGGCGTACTCATCGGGTTACAGCCGCGAGGCTAGAACCAAAGCACTATTCGGTGCTAATCCTTTCCGCAGGACTAAGGGGAACGATGCGTTGTCCCATATACCAGATTATTCAGGCCCTACAGGGCCGACCTGCGAGGATTCTTGGCGGACAAGCGGAGATTAAAGCATTTCCAGATTACTTCCTCCTGTTGTCGACGAAGTGGATGCCAGTTCGTGATGGTCCATTCTATGCAGTGTCGGTTACGACCGACCCTTGCCACCTCTCCATATCGGCGATCAGTCTTTGATCGACTGTCTGCGCGCATCCCGATGAGGCATCCCAAAAGGAGCGGGCCACCGGATCCAGCCTCTGCATCCGTCAACATGACCGGAAGGGGGCGAGAGCCGCGCGGAAGAAGTCAAGCCTCTGACGACACCCCTTCGGCTCCCCAGATCCGGACTACTGCCCAGGCTTAGCTGAAGTCTTGGTGCATGAAGAAGGTGTTTTCCGAAACACCAGATCCAGGGTAGCGATACCCTATAATTATGAACAGCCTTCTTCCTCAAGGGCCCTGATCCCGCCACAATCCGGACGATCACCCCAATCGTCTGACGGAGAAGATGGAGACAGCGGGTATGCTTCTTCAGCAACAGTCAGTTCCGTGCGAACGGACAAAGCATCGGTTAATATGGCCGATAACGCCAATGACGACCTTCGTCGGCGTTTGGAGGCTCAGGAGCAGACCTCTAGAACTCAGCAAGAGGCCCTGGACAATATTCAACAGATGCTCGCTCAGCTCCTCAGCAACCGGAATGATGATACCGGAAGTAATCATGACGAGGAGGGGCATCTCAGCAATGATCCGCCCAAGACGGAGAAATCTAAGGAGGCTCTTCCCTGGATGCCGAAGTCCTTAAAGGCCTTCAAGCTCAAATTTCATCCCTGGCTCAAAAGGATGAATGAAGAAAGTGGGGGTAGTCCGTCCTTACCCACTGGAATGGGATTCGGTGTCATATCCGCCAAAGTTCAAACCACCAACGTTGCACACGTATGATGGTAAGAGCTCGCCCAATCAGCACATCTACTATTTCCGGTCTCAGACCGGTAATGTTCTAAACAACGACGCCATCATGGCTAGGTTGTTCATCGGCACCCTGAAAGGGGTAGCATTCGACTGGTTCCGAAGCCTTCTCAGGGCTCTATCAATTCCTGGGTCGACCTGGAAACCCCGGTCCTCTCTCGCTTCTATGAGGACGATACCGAAGTGACCATGGATAAGCTCCTTTCCACTGTGCAGAGGAAAGGCGAATCTGTCCGTGAATACATTGAGCGGTTCAGAAATCTATCTCTGATGTGCCCAGCATGGATGCCTTTACCCATGCTTTTACAAACATGCAGACATAACTTCTCGGATCAAGGTAGAAGTTCGCATGGGGGCTGTCAAGGCCCATACTTGGAGGAATTGGTCGAACAAGCTGAGATAGCCGAGAAATCGGCTAAGAAGTTCGAGCATCCACCCCTAGAAGCAAATGGGGCACGAACAACAAAGGGCGTAGCGATCTCCCGCAGTCTTCCCAAGCTAAAGGGAAGGAATTATGTCCGTCGAACTGACCGGGGACATGCAGTCAAAGGCCGAGAAGAGCGGCGTCAACAGCCAAGAGCCCAAGTTCCTCCGAAGCAGTACTCCTTCAGAGATGA